>JAKSZT010024889.1:1272819-1447610 GCA_026826555.1 Tolypeutes matacus | reverse complement strand
ATATATATATATATATATTTTAAAGGCATTTCCTTTGCTTTTTTGCCAATTTTTTGAATGTCCCAATCCACTAAATATACTTAATTTTTTTTGTTCTTTGTTTGATTATTTCTTTTTTTTTTCTTCTCTCTCTTTTTTTTCCCCCTGAGTTTCCTTATGTTTGTCTCTTGCATGTAAGCTTATCACACTTGTTTCTTTTTCCTAGTAAGTGTATTTGATTGTTTTATGGACTAAATGTTCATGGAGGATTTGGATCACAGAAGGGTTACAATGGGTACTGCGGGGGATTATTGGGGGGGTGTCTACGGGGGGTTTCATGGGGATTGGTTCATCCGAATATACATGAAAGATATTCAAAATCATTCAAAGGATTGGAGGATGGGGCATGGTCACGATGTGTGGATAATCACACAATAAATGAGGGAATCTGAATTCCTAGCCTGGAGAGCTCTGCCACAGTCTCCAAGGGAGCAGCAATAGTCCTCTGAGTGTAGGGACAGTGCCTGTCAAAATAGGATGACCCACTGATGTGTTTTTTTTATTGATGACTACCCTTGTGAGTCTTTGCTCTTGTAAATGAGACTTAGCCTGCAGTTGTGGGGTGCCTAAGGGTTGCCACCTGAGAGCCTCCTTGTTGCTCAAATGTGGCCTCTCTCTAAGCCAAACTCAGCATATGATTGCATTACCTTCCCCCCAACGTGGGACATGACTCCCGGGGATGAGCCTCCCTGGCAACGAGGGATTAATACCGAGTGCCAACTGGCAACACAACTGGAAAAATACCTTGAATAAAAGGGGGAAATGGTAAAGACAAATGAGTTCAAGTGGCTAAGAGACTTCAAAGAGAGTCGGGAGGTCATCCCAGAGGTAACTCTTACGCACACCTCAGTAGGAGATCATAGAACATCTAAGTGCCTATCACCCCACTCAGAGGGGTTCCTGAGAGCTCCGGAGACACCCTGGTCTTATATAAAGGGGTATAGCCCCAGAGACTGATGCCTTATCTGTGGGTTCTATTTTGAAATCTGTGCTCCTTAGAGTGACAGAATTAGACTCAATTAAGTCCTCCCTGCACATGGTTCACCAGTCCCTTCTATTCAAAGCTATATGTGATGCTGGAGTTTTTAGGTATACTTCCAGAGACTGGAGCCTCCCACCTACCTATGTGCCAGGTATGCATGAAATCTAGGTGGAGCTGCAACTCCTACCCTACAGCTCAATTGACTCATCCAAGTCACCTGGTGAGGAGACAACAATGGGCAATGGTCTTCCCAGGGAATGGAGAGGGCCTGCATCTGCAGGCAGGATCATCCCACCCACCATATCCATGGGATATAAGCCCTCTTTCACTTGGAGTTGGAGTAACATCACCATCCCAGTCTCCTCAGGATTGGGGCAAGAACTATGGACTAGAGTGGACTTGATGGTATTCTCTTGTTCACATTTGATAATTCTAGCAATGCAAGAAATTATAACAATGAGGTTGAGCCAGTGGCCACTTTGACACTCTTGGGGTAGGAAGGGGATGAGCAGTTGAAATACAGGGGCTTCTTTGGGAGTTGGAGGTTGTCCTGAGTACTGTTGTGGCAATGGATGTAGGCCATTTTAAATCAGCACACACCACTCAGAACTGAGTGGGAGAGAGTGTGGTCTACAGTGTGAACTGTGGTCTATGGTTGGTGGCAAGGCTCCAGGATGTGTAAGTTCATTGAGGGTGGTGGGCCACACTGTGGGAGATGTTTGTGTGGGATGTGCTGGGAGATGTGGGAGGTGGTCAACATGGGAATCCCAGTGGGTTCCATGTAGTATTTTGGGTAATATAAGCACCTCTTAAAATATATGTATATATATATTTATATATGTTTATAACATTTTTGTAAGCAAATACACATATATGCATATATATTTATATATCATTTTGCAAATGTTTGTATGTATTGTGAGAATTTTGATTTTTACCCATAAAAAAAAAAAAAAAAAAAAAAAACAGACCCTCATATCTATGGTCAAGTGATTTTTGACTAGCCTATCAAATGCACCCAACTCAGGCAGAACAGAACATTCAACAAATGGTGCTGAGAAAACTGGATATCCATAGCAAAAGAAGGAAAGTGGACCGCTATCTCACTACTTATAGAAAAATTAACTCAAAATGAATAAAAAACCTAAATATAAAAGCAAGAACCATAAAGCTTTTAGAAGAAAATATAGGAAAATAAACTCAAGACCTGGTGGTAGGTGGTAGATTCTTAAAGGAGATAAGAAGATGACTGAGTTGGACTACTGATATTTAACATATGTAGAAGTTTTAATTAGCTTTACTGTGAAAGTGTGGAAATATACAGAGTTGATGGTAACACATTTTTTTTTTTTTTTACATTTCTCAATGTAATGGATACATGTGAATGTTTTTTGAATCAAACAATGTTACACAATATATTTGGTTCATAGTAACGAATTCATACAGTATTTGTCCTTTTGTGTCTGGTTTGCTTTGCTCAACATAATGTCCTCCAGGTTCCTCCATGTTGTAATATGCTTTAGGTCTTCATTTCTTCTTGGAGCTGCATAATATTCCATCATGTGAATAGACCACAGTTTGTTTATCCAATTGTCTGTTGATGGATACCTGGGTTGTTTCCAACTTTTGGAAATGGTGAATAATGTTGCTATGAACATCAGTGTGCAGATGTCTGTTTGTGTCACTGCTCTCAGTTCTTCTGGGTATATACTCGGTAGTGGTATTTCAGGGTCACATGGCAAGTCTATATTCAACTTCTTTAGGAACTGCCAAAGAGTCCTCCATAGTGGTTGTACCGTTCTGCATCCCCACCAACAGTGAAGAAGTGTTCCTATCTCTCCACATCCTCTCTAACACTTGTAGTTCTCTGTCTTTTTAATAGTGGCCATTCTGGTAGTTCTGAAATGATATCTCATTGTAGTTTTGATTTGCATTTCCCTAATCATGAGTGATGATGACCATATCGTCATGTGTTTTTTATTCATTTTTTTTTTTACTTTTTTTTTTATTGTGGGTAAAGATCAAAATTTTCACAATACATACCAACCTTTGCAAAATGATTTATAAATATATATGCATATATGTGCCTTTGCTTACAAAAATGTTATATATATATATATATATATTTTTTTTTTAAGAGGTGCTTAGATTACCCAAAATATTACACAGAACCCACTGGGATTCCCATGTTGCCCACCTCCCACACCTCCCATCACATCCCACACGAACATCTCCCATAAATGTGGCGCACCACCCTCAATGGACTTACACATCCTGGGGCCAACCGGTGGTGCTGCAACTCCTACCCTACAGCTCAATGGACTCTTCATGTGTTTTTCTGCCATTTGTATTTCTTCTTTGGAGAAATATCTACTCAAGTCTTTTGCCCATTTTTTAATTGTGTCGTTTGTCTTTTTATTGTTGAGTTGTAACATCTCTTTATATATCATGAATATTAAACTCTTATCAGATATGTGATTTCCAAATATTTTTTCCCATTGAGTTGGCTGCCTTTTCACCCTTCTGAAAAATTCCTGTGAGGTGCAAAAGTGTTGAATTTTGAGGAGGTCCCATTTATTTATTTTTTCTTTCATTGTACGTGCTTTGGGTGTAAGATCCAAGAAACCACCACCTACTACAAGGTCTTTAAGATGTTTCCCTACATTTTCTTCTAGTAGTTTTATGGTCCTGGCTTTTATATTTATATCTTTGATCCATTTTGAGTTGATGCTTGTATAGGGGGTGAGTTAGGGGTCCTCTTTCATTCTTTGGTTGTAGATATCCAGTTTTCCCAACACCATTTGTTGAAGATACTGTTTTTTCCCATTAGCGTGAGCTAGGTAGGTTTGTCAAAAACCAGTTGACTGTATAGGTAGGGTATATTTCTGGGTTCTGGATTCTATTTCACTGATTGGTGTGTCCATCTTTATGCCAGTACCATGCTGTTTTGAGCACTGTAGTTTTGTAATATGTTTCAAGGTCAGGCAGTGAAATTCCTCCCACGTTGCTCTTTTTTAAAGAATGCTTTTGGCTATTCGGGTGCACTTACTCTTCTAGATGAATTTGGTAATGGCCTTCTCTAATTCTGTGAAGTAAGCTGTTGGGATTTTGATTGGTATTGCATTGAATCTCTAAATCAGTTTGGGCAAGATTGACATCTTCACGATATTTATCCTTCCAATCCATGAACACAGAATGCCTTTCCATTTGTTTAGGTCTTTTAAAATTTCTTTTAGCATTGTTTTGTAGTTTTCTGCATATAGGTCCTGTACTTCTATGGTTAAATTAACTCCTAGGCATTTGATTCTTTTTGTTGCTATTGAAAATGGAATTTTCTCCCTGATTTCCTCCTAAGGTTGTTCAGTACTAGTGTACAAAAACATTACTGATTTTTGCATGTTGATCTTGTATCCTGCCACTTTGCTGAACTCATTTATTAGTTCAAGTAGCTTTTTTGTGGATAATTCAGGATTTTCTAAGTTCAGGATCATGTCGTCCACAAACAGTGAGAGTTTTACTTCCTCTTTTCCTATTTGGACACCTTTATTTTTTTTTTTTTCTTGTCTAATTGCCCTAGCTAGAACTTCTAGTACAATGTTGAATAACAGTGGTGACATTGGGCATCCTTGTCTTGTTCCTGATCTTAGAGGGAAAGCTTTCAACCTTTCCCCATTGAGTATGATGTTGGCTTTGGGTTTTTCATATATGCCTTTTATCATATTGAGGAATTTTCCTTTTATTCCTATCTTTTGAAGGGTTTTTATCAAAAAAGGATGATGGATTTTGTAAAATGCCTTTTCTGCATCTATTGCGATATTGTATTTTTTTCCCCTTCAATTTATTAATGTGGTGTATTACATTGATTGACTTTTTTATGTTGAACCAGCCTTGCCTACCAGGAATAAATCCCACTTGGTCATGATGTGTAAGTCTTTTGATATGCTGTTGGATTCTATTTGCAAGTATTTTGTTGAGAATTTTTGCTTCTATGTTCATTAGAGTGATTGTTCTGTAATTTTCTTTTCTTGTGGAATCTTTATCTGGCTTTGGTATTAGGGTGATGTTTGCTTCATAAAATGTGTTGGGTAATTTTCCCTCCTCTTCAATTTTTTGGAAGAATTTAAACAGGATTGGTGTTAATTCTTTTAGAAATGCTTGGTAGAATTCACCTGTGAAGCCATCTGGTCCTGGACTTTTCTTTGCTGGGAGATTATTGATGAAGGATTCAATCTCCTTAATTGTGATTGGTTTGTTAAGTTCTTGTATTTCTTGTAGCATCATTGTAGGTTGGTTGTGCATTTTTAGAAATTTGCCCATTTCATCTAGGTTGTCTGGCTTGTTGGCATATAGTTTCTCATAATATCCTCTTATGATTCTTTTTTATTTCTGTGAGGTCATTTGTAACTTCTCCCATTTCATTTCTGATTTTATTTATTTGCATCTTCTCTCTTTTTTTCTTTGTTAGTCTAGCAAGGGGTTTTTCAATTTTATTGATCTTAAAGAACCAGCTTTTGGTTTTGTTGATTTTCTCTTTTGTTTTTCTGTTCCCATTTTCATTTATTTCTGCTCTAATCTTTATTATTTCTTTCTTTCTGCTTGCTTTGGGATTGGTTTGCTATTCTTTTTCTAGTTTCTCTAGTTGTTCAGTTAAATCTTTGAGTTTAGCTCTTTCTTGTTTTTAATATAGGGCTATAAATTTCCCTCTCAAGACTGCCTTCGCTGTATCCCGTAAGTTTTGATACATTGTGTTCTCATTCTCATTTGTCTCAATATATTTACTGATTTCACTTGCAATTTCTTCTTTGACCCACCAATTAATTAGGAATGTGTTGTTCAGTCTCTACACATTTGCAAATTTACTTTTTTCCTGTCTACTACTGATTTCTATTTTCTTTCCATTATGATCTGAGAAGGTGCTTTGTAAAATTTCAATCATTTTATATTTATTGAGAGCTGAGTTGTGACCTAACATGTGGTCTATCCTGGAGAAAGATCCATGGGCACTTGAGGAGAATGTATAACCCTTTGAGTTTGGATGCAGTGTTCTGTATATGTCTGTTAGGTCTAACTTGTTTATCATATTTTTCAAGTTTTCTGTTTCCTTGTTGATCTGTCTAGTTGTTCTAACTAATGATGTGAGTGGGGTGTTGAAATCTCCAACGATTATTGTAGAAATGTCTATTTCTCCCTTCAGTTTTGCCAGAGTTTGTCTCATATATTTTGTGGTACCCTGGTTAGGTGTATAGATATTTATGACTGTTATATCTTCCTGATAGATCATCCCTTTTATTAATATATTATGGCCTTCTGTATCTCTCATAACTTTTTTACATTTAAAATCTGTTTTGGCTGATAATATTATAGCTACCCCTGCTCTTTTCTACTTACTATTCACGTGGAGTATCTTTTTCCAACATTTCACTTTCAGCCGGTTTGTATCCCTGGTTCTAAGGTGAGTTTCTTGTTAGCAGCATATGGATGGCTCATGTTTATTTTAATCCACTCTATCACCCTGTATCTTTTGATTGGGGAGTTTACCATTCACATTCAATGATATTACTGTAAATGCACTATTTACTTCCTCCATTTAAGTCTTTGGTTTTCATATGTCATTGTGTTTTTGTCTCTCTTTTTACTCATTTGGTTATCCTTTCTGCTATTTTTTCTTCTATACTTTCCTCCAAGCCTCTCTCTCCTGTCTTTTTCTTTCAGGTTCTAAGGTTTCCTTTAATATTTCTTGCAAAGGTGGATTCTATTTTGCAAACTCTCGTAGTTTCTGTTTGATTGTGAATATTTTATACTAACTTCATATTTGAAGGAGAGTTTTGCTGGATAAAGAATTCTCGGCTGGCAGTTTTTCTCTCAATTTCCTAATTGTATCATACCACTGCCTTCTCGCCTCCATGGTTTCTGAAGAGAAATCTGCGCTAAGTCTTCCTGGACATCCCTTGTGCATGATCGTTTGCTTCTCTCTTTCTGCTCTGAGAATTTTTTCTTTTTTCTTTGACATTTGACATTCTGAGTAGTATGTGTCTTCGTGTAGGTCTGTTTGGATTTATTCTGATTGTGGTATGGTGTGCTTCTTGGACATGTAATTTCATTTCTTTCGTGAGAGTTGGGAAATTTTCAGCTATTATATCCTCAAATACTTTTTCTACCCCTTTCCTCTTCTCTTCCCCTTCTGGAACTTCCTGACATGTATGTTATTGCGTTTTGTATTGTCATTCAACTCTCTGAGCCCCTGCTCAATTTTTTCCATTCTTTTCTCTCTCTGTTCTTTTCTCTCTTCAATTTTAGCTGCTCTGTCTTAGGTATCACTTATTCTTTCTTCTCTCATTTCAAGCCTGCTGTTGTATGCCTCAAATGTGCTTTTGACCTCACCTATTGTGTCTTTCATTCCCATGAACTCCGCTACTTTTCTGTTCAGGATTTCAGATTCTTCTTTGTGTTCCCTCAATGTTTTCTTGATTTCAGTTATCTCTTTAACTATATTGTCTTTCATCTCATTAATTTGATTTTGGAAATTTGTGCTCATCTCACTGATTAGTTCTCTCAAATTCTGCATCTCTTCTGGGACTTTGATGTATTCCTTTTCTTGGGCCATGCCTTCTATTTTCTTAGTATGGCTCATAATTTTTTGCTGGTGTTTAGGCATCTGGTTAGGATGTAGTTTACTCAGATGCTCAATCTCTTTCTCTTTTATAGGAATTCAGTGGCAGGAGGCTGTGAGTTACCACAGCTCTTTGATTTTTGGCTCAACCTGGATTGTTAGGATTGTCTTGCTGGTTGCTCAAAACTGGGCACTGGACCCAGTAATTGGTTGTAGAGTCACTTCCTAGCGCCTTGGGCAGGGAGACTATAGAGGCCAGGAAAAGTCTCTCCTAGTTATTTTTAATTTTCTTATGTGCACTTCCTTGGTTTTCCAGGAGATGGTGCTTGTTGGCAGCTCTCAATTCAATGCCTGGTCAGAGTGTATTTGTTGTGACAGAGACCAGATCAATGTGATAGAGCTTCCTGTCTGGGAGCTAAGAGCCTTGTAATTCAAACTTTCTGAGATAGTTCTCCAGTCTTCTCTGGCAGCCCCCTCCCTTTTCCCAGCTAGGAAATATTTCCACTCCCCTCTGAGTCCTCAACACTCAGTCCTTGCAGGCTCCAAGGCAAACACTGGCACAGCCCCACTCGGCCTGGAAGAGCTCTCGGGACACAGCAGACCAAACCTGCAAGTCAAAAGCCAAGTCAGCCCCAGGCTCTCTCTCCTCTCACCTGTGGAATCCTCAACAATTAGTCCAGGCTAGAAGAGAGGGAGATTGCGAGGGTAAGATTTCTCCAGTCCTTCGTAGGCTCCCAGGGCAAACCACCGTGTGGAAGGGTCCGTGGAGCTCCGCAGCCCAAATTTGCAGGTCAGAACCTGAGTCAGCCTTAGACTTTGTCCCTCTCTCTCCCCTTTCCTGAAGTGGTAGATCCCTGGAGCCCCCTTTGTCTGTAGTCACAGGCCCAGAGGCCCAAGAATTCTAAAGAGTGTGGGGGAGGGTGCCAGCAGTAGCAGCCGCTGCTGGTTCCAACTCACGGTTCTGTCATCGCGATTTCCCTCTTTTGTCCCTCTCTTCTCTCGGTGGTGTGCAGCCTTTACCTGCTGTCCTCAACCCTAGAAGATCTTTTTTGGGGGGCTGTTTCAGCCTGTCCTCTAGCTATTTTTCTGGAGAAGAGATTACCGTGTCTTACTAGGCCACCATCTTCCTGGAAGATGGTAACACATTATAGTGAGTAACAGCTGGTTTATAAATGGGGATGTGGCTGAAAATGGTAGTCTAGGGATGTAAATGCCAATTGACACAAAGCTAAAGAATAATCTAGGGACTGAATATTACAGTAAACTCAGAGGTGGATGAGAATTGTGGTTGATGGTACAGATGCAAGAATGTCCTTTGTGAGCTAGAGCAGATGTACATCTTTATTGCAGGGTGGTGGGAATGTGGGGAAGCATAGGAAAAATTCAATTGGAGTGACCTATGGACTGTGGTTACTGGTAATAGTGTAATATTCTTGCATCTAAGCCAAAGATGTACTGTGTTGTTAATGGGGGAGTATGGAAAAAGTGTGCCAAATGTACGTTGAGGACCTGGTAATAATAGGATGATATTATCTCATAATCTATAACAAATGTTCCACCACAGTGTAGTTGGTTGATAGAGGGGTGTTATATGGGAATTCTACACATATGCATGTTTGTTTTGTAAGTTTACAACTTCAGTCATAAAAATATATTTAAAAAATAATGGGGTGGGTTGGGGGAAAAGTACACCAAATATAAGATAAGGACTATAATAGTAGTAAGATTTTCACAATATTCTTTCATAATTTGTAACAAATGTCTCATGACAATGCAAGGTGTTTGTGGAGGGTTGATGTATGGGACCCGTGTGATATGTATGTTTGCTTTGTAAGTTTACCACTTTTACTATACACTTATTGTTTATGTATGTTCATATATAAATGATATAATAATAATAGGGTATGTTGGGGAAAATACTTTGGTTAATAGTAATATTTTGAGGATGCTCTTTAATCATTAGTTAAAAATGTTTAACAACAATGCAAGGTATTGGTGGTAGAGTGAGATATGTGAGCCCTGTATGATGTAATGTATGTTTATTTTGTAAATTCACAACTTTTGCTATGCACTTATTGTTTATGTATGCTCATGTATGAGTGATATACTTCAATAAATTAAAAAAAAAATTGAAGCCAATAAAATAGCCAAATACAGTTAATAGGTGAAGGAAAGTATAATGATAGGTTTAAATATAAGAAATAAAATACTTAAAAATTTCAAGGAACTAAAAGTATAATAAAATTAAAAATTGGGATATTAAAAAATAATGAAAAATAAAAAAAATTTTTTTGACATTTTGCCTTTCTTCACTGTAATATTTGTTGTTCTGTATGTAGAGTGACATTTTCTTACATTTATTCCCCAGTGTTTTACTGTTTTTCATTTTGTTTTCAGAGAGGTTTTTGTTCACAGTAAAGTCACATACAGAATATAGGGGACTCCCATATACCCAACATCCTCCCCCTTTTCCCCTTCCTGTATTAATACCTTTTTATATGTGGATGGTATCTTTGTTACAACTGATATACAAATAGTGAAACATAGCTACTAACCATGGTCAATGGTTTACATTAAAGTTTACATTTTAAACCATACACTTTTATAAATTTTGATGATATTTAACATGGCCTGTGTCCATCATTGCAAGATCATGTAGAACACTTCCATTGCCCACTAAATGCCCCCTGTTCCATCTATTCTATTCCTCCTTCCCCCTCCCATCAGGGCCCACAGCGATCCCCCCAGCTTCACTTCTTGGGTGAGAAGAATCATAGTTACTTCCAATAACAGTGAAGTCTTGACACACTGGTTTATCCTCCCCTATTAGGAAATGCCCATGCTCTTGAGAAATTCCTGCCCCTCTGTTTGTGAACATATAGATCCTCTCCAGGATGGGAGTCCAACTACTTCCCACTCATGTGTGTCTCCATCCCATGATACAAATCATTATGACAAAAGGATCACTTGCACACTCCCTAGAGGCCCATTCCAGGTGTACCCTGTCCCAAATGCCCCGCTATCCAACAACCTAAACCAGTAACCCTTCCTTGTCTTATTGCCATAAGAGCGTCCCAAATTTGTACTTTCAACCAAATACCACCAATCCCCAGTGTTACACCTGGTCCCTCCCCAACTTTCCCCCCACTTCCATGGATCTTCCAACCCACCCTCCCCAATCTACCCACCATTCCAACTTGCACCACCCAACACAATAGTGTTGCTAGCCTTCTGTCATATCCCTTCAGTGCCCAACTACACACTTTCATCTTATCATAGATTACCTGCAGCATTGGTTCACAACCTTCTTCTCTTTTTCTATTTCCTGTAAAACTATTTTCTGGACAGTAGCTCTCCAAGTCTGCTCGCTTTGCTTAATTCTTATCAATGAGGTCATGTAATATTTGTCCTTAGATGCCTGGCTTGCTTCACTCAACATAAGGTCCTCAAGATTCATCCATGTTATCCCATGTGTTAGCACTGTATTCCTTCTTAAAGCTGAGTGATATTCCATGTATGTACCACATTTTGTTTATCCATTCTTCTGTTGATGGGCATTTGGCTTGAGTCCAACTTTTGGCAATATAATGCCGCTATGAACATTGGTGTACATATATCTGTTTGTGTCCTTGCTTTCAGTTATTCTGGGTATATACCCAGAAGTGGAATTGCTGCATCATATGGCAGTTATATAGTTGGTTTTTGAGGAAGTGCCAAACTGTTCTCCACAATGGCTGGACCATTCTACATTTCCACCAGCACTGGGTGAGTGTTCCCATTCTTCCACATCCTCTCCAACACATATAGTCCTGTTTTTTTAATAGCCACCAGTCTAATGGGTGTAAGATGGTATCTAATTGTAGTTTTGATTTACATTTCCCTAATGGCTACTGATATTGAGCATCTTTTCATGTGCTTTTTAGCCATTTGTATTTTTTTCTTGGAGAAGTATCTTTTCAGGTCACTTGCCATTTTTTAAATGGGCCATTTGTCTTTTTATTTTTGAGGTGCAAGATTTCTTTGTATATGCTGGTTATTAGGCACCTGTCAGATATATGGTTGCCAACATTTTCTCCCATTGGGTAGGCTGCCTTTTTACTTCCTTGATAACCTCCTTTGTGGTGTTGATTTCTTTTGGTTTTGAGGATATCCCAGTTATCTATTTTGTCTTTCACTGCTCATGCTTTGGGTGTGAAGTTCCTGAAACCATTTCCTACTACAAGGTCCTGTAGATATTTCCCTACTTCATCTTCCAAGGTCTTTTTGTTCTTGGCTCTTATATTTAGATCTTTGATCCATGTTGAGTTGATTTTGGTATAAGGTGTGAGAGGGTGTTCCTCTCTCATTCTTTTGGTTATTGATATCCAGTTCTCCAAGTACCATTTGTGGAAGAGGTCATTTTCTCCCAGTTGTGTGGGCTTGGTTGCCTTGTCAAGTATCAGATGACTTTATATGAGAGGATCTATATCAGAACTCTGAACTTGGTTCCATTGGTCAGTATGTCTATCCTCCTACCAATACCATGTAATTTTGACCACTGTAGCTTTGTAGTATGTTTTAAAGTCAGGTAGTGTGACTTCTCCAACTTAATTTTTCCTTTTCCATATGTTTTTGGCTGTTTGGGACCTCCTCCCTTTCCAAATGAGTTTCATAGTTAGTTTTCCCAATTCAGTAAAAAATTCCTGTATTGATTTTTATTGGGATTTCATTAAACCTGTAGATTAGTTTGGGTAGAGTAGATATCTTAATGATGTTTAGTTTTTCTATCCATGAGCAGGGAATGTTCTTCCATTTATTTAAGTCTTCTTTGATTTCCTTTAACAGTGTTGTATAATTTTCTGTATAAATCATTTATATCTTTAGTTAAATTTATTCCTAGGTATTTGATTCTTTTAGTTACTATGGTAAATGGGATTTTTTTTTCTTGGTTTCCTCCTCAGATTGCTCATTATTAGTTTATAGAAATGCTACTGATTTTTGCACATTGATCTTATAGCCTGTGACTTTACTGAAATCATAAGTTCTAGAAGTTTTGTTGTAGATTTTTCAGGGCTTTCTGTGTATAGAATTGTGTCATCTGATAATAGTGAAAGTTTGACTTCTTCTTTTCCAATTGGAATGCCTTTTATATCTTCTTGCCAAAGTGCTCAAGCAAGTACTTCTAACACAATATAAAATAGGAGCAGTGACAGAGGGCATTCTTGTCTTGTTCCTGCTCTTAGAGTGAAAGATTTTAGGATTTCTCCACTGAATATTATGTAGCTGTGGGTTTTTTATATATACCCTTTATCATGTTCAGAAAGTTTCCTTCTGCTCCTATCTTTTGCAGTGTTTTTATCAGGAAAGGGTGCTATATTTTTTCTAGTCCTTTTCCAGCATCTCTGAGAGTTCATGTGAATTTTTTTCTTTAGATCTGTTCATGTAGTGTTTTACATTTGATTGATTTTGTTATGATGAACCATCCTTGCATACCTGGGAAGAAACCCATTTGGTCATGGTGTATAATTTCTTTGATGTTTTTTATGAATATGATTAACAAGTATTTTATTGAGGATTTTTGCATCTGGGTTCATTAGAGTGATTGGTTTATAGTTTTTCTTTCTTGTGGAGTCTTTGTTTGGCTTTGGTATTAGGGTGATGTTGGCATCACAGACTAAGTTAGGCAGTGTTCCTTCTACTTTTACTTTTTGGAAGAGTTTAAGCAAGATTGGTTAGTTCTTTCCAGAAAGTTTGGTAGAATTCACCTGTGAAGCAGTCTGGTCCTGGGCTCTTCTTAGTTGGGAGGTATTTGGTGACTGATTCTATCTCTTTACTTGTAATTGATCTGTTGAGTTCATCCATTTCTTCTTTTGTCAATGTAGGCTGCTTGTGAGTTTCTAGGAATTTATATGTTTCTTCTAAATTATCCTTCTTATTTGCATATAATTTACAAAGTATCTTCTTATGGTACTCTTTATTTCTGTGGGTTCAGTGTTGATATCCCCGTCATAATTTCTTATTTTGTGTATTTGCATCTTCTCTCATTTTTTCTTCGTTTAGCTAAGAATTTGTCAATTTTATTGATCTTCTTGGAGAACTAGATCTGGTTTTATTTTTTTCCAGTGCTTTCTTATGTTCTATTTCATTTAGCTCTGCTCTAATCTTTGTTTATTTCCTTTATTCTGCTTCCTTTGGGGTTAGTTTGTTGTTGTTTTTCTAATTCCTCTAGGCTTGCAGTTCTTCAATTTTAACTCTTTCTTCTTTTTTGATATATGCATTTATAGCTATGAATGTCCCTCTCAGTACAGCTTTTGCTGCATATCATAGGTTTTGATATGTTTGTTGTCATTTTCCTTCATTTCAAGGTAGTTACTGATTTCTTTGAGATTTCCTTCTTGACCTAGTGTTTGTCTAGGAGTGTGTTGTTTAACTTCCATATCTTTGTGCCTAATCTGGTTCTCTGGCCCTTACTCGTTTCTAGTTTCATTCTATTGTGGTCAGAGAAATTTCTTTGCATAATCTCAGTCTTTCTGAATTCATTGAGAATTTTTCTGTGGCCTAGCATGTGATCTATCTTGTAGAATGATCCATATGTACTCGATAAGAATATATATCCCACAGTATTTGTGTGTAGTGTTCTGTATATGTCTGTTAGATCCCGTTCCTCTAATGTATTATTCAAAGTCTTTATTTCTTTATTGATTCTCTGTCACAATGTTCTGTTGAATGGTGATCATGGTGTATTAAAGTCCCCCACTATAGTTGTAGCGGCATGTTTGCCTCATGTATTTTGAAGTGCCCCAGTTATGTGCATAAATGTTTATGATTTTTCTTTCTTCTTGAAAAATTATCCCTTTTACTAATATATAGTGTCTGTCTTTGTCTCTTACAATAGTTTTGTATTTAAAGTCTATTTTTTCTGATATTAGTATAGCTACTCCTGCCTTTTTTGGTTGTTGTTTGCTTGTAGGATTGTTTTCCAGCCATTCATTTTCAGCCTTCTGACTCCCTGGTTCTAAGGTGGGTTTCTTGTAGACAACATATAGACGGGTCATATTCCTTTATCCATTCTGCCAGTCTTTATTTCTTAACTGGTGAGTTTAATCCAGTAATGTTCAGTGTTGTTACTCTCAAGGAATTACTTATATTAGCCATATTTTCTTTGGTTTTATGTATGTCAGATGTTATTTTTATTTCTCTTTTTGTCTTTTTAATTGTTCTTAACACTCTCTTCCAACTCTGTCTCTCTCCTGTTTTTTCCTTTCAACCTGTAGAACGTCCTTTAGTATTTCTTGAGGGGCAGGTTTCTTATTGGCATACTCTCTTAATTTCTGTTTATCTGTGAATATTTTGAACTCTCCATTATTTCTTAATGCCAGTTTTTTTAAATAGAGAATTCTTGTCCTGTTCAAATCAACTGTTATGTGCTTCCAGTGTCTTTTTTATTTCTTGGATTGTGCCAATCCTCACTATATCTGTTATCTTTTTATGTATGTTTACAGTTTCTCCAGTATGTTCTCCCAGTGTTGTTTTAATATCCTTAATCTCTTCCTTCACTTAATTAAGTTGGTCCATGATATATATTTGGACAGTGTTGGTTAATTGTTCAGTGTTCTGCCTCTGTTCCTGGTTATTTGTTTGTTCATTGGAATGGGCCATGTCTTCCTGTTTTTTAGTATGGTTTGTAATTTTTTGTTGCTGTCTGGTCATCTTTTTATCTTGATGGGTTTATTCAGTTGATTAGCTTCTCTCTTTAGACTTTTATTTAGTTGCTGTTTTTGTGTGTGTTTTCTCTTTTATACTTTGTTCATCTTATTCTATTTCCTTGCTGTTGTCAATGTTCCCTTTAAGGAAAAAATTAAGTTGGAGAAAGCAAGGAAGAAAGAAAAGAAAAAGGCAATAGTAATAATAATAGTAATCATTAGAAGGGGAACTATATAAGACCTTGGAAAATGGATATTTAACTCATGTAACCAGTGTAGAGTAGTAGGAATAAAAAAGTGTTGTACCAACAATGAACTGTAAAACCAAATAGAGAAAAATATATAGAATGAATTAAAAGTCCAGAGTTAGGTGGAGAGAGGAAAGAGAAAATAAAAGACAAAAAGAAAAAAGTTAATAAAACAAAATAGGATAGACAAAACAGAAATAAAAACCAGAAAAATTGAGGACTAAACAAAGAGAGTTGGAATGTAAGGAAAACAACAGAAAGCAGAAGATAGAGTGATGAAGGAAGGAAAAGAGATAGCAGTAGTAGACAAAAATTGGTATACACAGAAAAGAGAAAGTCAAGGAAGAGGAAACACAGCAACCAAGAAATAAGCCAGCAGCACCATGAGGTAGTTATTTCTTTGTCCAGCTCCCTCCAGATGATTGCCCTGAAACATCCTGCTCTTTGGCTTCCAACAACAGCTCACTTGGGCAGGATCTTGCCCCACTCAGCCATTTTTTGCAAGAGAGATCCATCTATGTTCCCTTGAAAGAAATACAGTTAGGACCAGAGAAAAGGAAAGAGATAGGAAGACAGAAAGAATAATAGTATTAATAGTAAAAGGTAGGAGAGCAAGTGTATAAGACCTAGGAAATTGTAAAGTTAACATGAGTAAGAAACACAGAGGAATAAGATTTGGAAAGTGGAATAGAAACAATGAAATAAGAAACAGAATATAGAAAAATATGTAGAATCAATTAAGGCTAGAATAGTGAGAAGAGGGTAAAAGAAAAGAGAAGAGAGAGAAAGAAAAAGGTAAAAAAGAGAAAGTAAACAGAGGAAAAAGGAGCGAGGGAGAAATAGAAACAGGAAAAACTGGAGACCAAAGAAAAGAGGTTGAATGAAAGAACAACAACAGAAAACAAAAGATAAAGATGAAGAAGTGAAAAGAAATAGCGTAGGTAGAATAAATCAGTAACCAAAAGAAAAAATAAAAGAAAAATAAACAAGCAGAGAAACAAAGGAAGGGGATACCAAACAAGCAAGAAACAAGATAGCAGCAGCTCCTTTTTAGAAAAGGAGACAAAAGAAAAAAGTAAACACAAAAAAAACTGCCTTGTCTCTTAGATCCCTAAGGATTGTCTCAGGCTGCTGGTGTTTCTCAATCACTCACCCTGCAGCCTGTCCTCTGTAGGTTTTGAACTGGGTTTTATTGAGTACAATAATGGAAATAAAAGAAAAACAACTTTTTTTCTTGAAAACATAAGAGATCCAAGAAAAGCTTATACAAAGAAAATGTCTGTATGTTCCCTGTCATAAAGTTTCAGCTGGATACCTGAGAACCTGGTGGATCACTTCTCAAGAAAGAGTCAAGAATTGAACCAGGGACTTCATATATGCTAGGCAGGAGTTCTTCCATTGAGCTATTCTGCCTCCTTGGGTTGATTATCCTTTCAGATGGCTATCCGCCCCTTTTCCCTTGGGCAGGTTAGATTCCCTGCAGTCACTGAGAGTGGTGCTGATTGCCGCTTCTCTCTGCCTCCTCTCTGATGTAATTCTTCTCCTTTACCTAGGTGGCTGGGTGTGACCACCTGTCTGATGAGATCCCCCTCCCCTCTCCTTGTTGAGTCGGGGTCCCTTCTGATATTCAAGGGGTGCTGAGTTGGCTAAACTTACCACAAAGAAATCACTCTCCACCCTCAGATCCTTCTCCTTTGCAGGGAATCTGTGTCACACTCCCGTTTGGAGCAGGGGGCCAGGGGCTTCACCTAGTCTGTCCACCCTGAGGGCCAGATATGTGTGCCCCTTCCAGCAACTGAGGTAGGCAACCACTTATTATTCCTGGCTTCCCTCTCTGTCCAGTACCTTCCTAGATGACTCAGAGCACCTTTCTGTGGAGGTAGAGGTCTGCTCTCCTCTCAGATACAATTCACCAGGAGTTTTACCCTCACTTATCTTGGGGGTGGAGGAGGGGAGCCCTTCCTGGCAGCCTGGAGGTTTAATAACTCAAAATTACTTGGTTTGGTTTCTATGTGTCTCTGACCCTCACTCTTCTGGGAGTTGGTAAGCAGTGTCCTGGTTTCCTGTGCCCCAAGGCAGGTCCCCACAGCAGCCGCTGGCTTTTTCTTTGTTGTTTTAGTGAGAGCTAACCCTTATCTGCCTAACCCATTGGCCATGTTCCTACAATCCAGATAATTGCCTTTTCTAATTTTCTAAAATAGGCTTTTGGAATATTGATTGGTATTTCATTGAATCTATAAATCAGTTTGGGTGGGGAAAATCAAATTTTTACCATTTGTTTTGAAAAATTGATTATATGAATGGAAAAAACAGACCCCCAATTTTACTGAGTTAAATATACATTTCAGGGTGAATTGAAGAAAGGCATGTTTAAAGTCCATCATTTTGGAAACACTTCCTTT
This sequence comes from Tolypeutes matacus, assembly GCA_026826555.1. NCBI lineage: Eukaryota > Metazoa > Chordata > Mammalia > Cingulata > Chlamyphoridae > Tolypeutes > Tolypeutes matacus. The sequence goes on along the minus strand of JAKSZT010024889.1, from coordinate 1,429,647 downwards.
TCCATTTCCACCAGTCCAGATTCACTCCAGATTTCAGAAATCAATAATTTACTACATCTTTGATGAGTAAAAAACAGCATCAAAATAGACTTTGTAATATTTTCCCCAGTGAATACCTAGTGGGGACAGGAGTGAGGGCTGAAGGATTAATAAGAAATACTAAAATTTTTCTAAATGGAGATTCTCAATTTAAGGCAACCAGATGGATAGAAGAACCAAAAATACAAATTAAGGAATAACAGAAAAGTATAAAATACATCTAAAATGCTGCATGACAGTTGAAGAGGGGAAACTGGAAAAGATGATAATTTGTAAAAAGTTAACTAGCCCATGTGGAAGGAGTGAGTTAATTAAGCAGGTTCATATGAACATACCTATCAAGCAGCAATTGAGATTTCCCATCTCTATGAACTGTAGGAATGAAGCTGAGAGCTTTTCTACCTGCTGCCAACTTTGAATCTCTCTCTGCACAGAGTATCAGAACCGTGAAGCCACATGGGTACCGTGAGATAACCAGGGCTATGGGCCATCACAGAATTTTCAGTGTACATGTGTTCTCTATATTTCAAGGTCCAACTACTGCTATCTAGATTTGTGTGTTTTACATGGACAAGTGTGTCATTTCAGAGTAAATGTTTGTTTTAAAAACTGAATCCTAGAACCTTACATTATTATTTTTTTTTAAATAACTTATATGAGGGAAAATGATCTTGGTCCCCCACCTCTTCAAGGTGAGGAAGAACAAAGCTGAAATCCTAGTTTATTAAATAATGATAGAAAACACTATTAGTTTGCTCATGTTTCATGGGGTTAGGAATTCAGCAGAGAATAGTGGGAATGGCCATTTCTGCTTTATGCTGTCTGGGGCTTCAGCAGAGAGAGCTCCCTGTCTGGGGTTGTTGCTTCAGTTGGGAGTTTGAATCATCTGGCTTGACATCATTCACATGTCTGTGGGTTGAAGCTGGCTTTACCTTGATGACCTATGTCACCAGGGCTTCTAGGCAGTAGGGCAATCTCAGAGCAGATTGGTCAATGAACTTGTAAACATATTTTCAAACCACAACACACCTGGACTAACTTATGAAATAGTCATAATATAGGCTGCAGGAGATTTTGCCCATGGTGTAGCATCATGGGTTAGGTACACACAGGGTTGACACTTACCTCCTTCACCATGAACTGTGCGACAAGTAAGCACAGACATCTAGGATTCCTCAGAGGAAAGACAATATTGGCAATTTTAAAAGTAAAGTCTGTGTATTCTTGTGTATATGATGTTCTGTGAAGAAAACATTCACTCCATGCACAGGTCAGGTCAGTATACAGTGTGTACCATGCCCTCAGAGCTTCCTACACTTCTCTTTAAAGCAATGTATAGACTTGTAAATCCTAATAGATTTGCATAGTTTGCATAGTGGTCACTTTCTCTGTAGGTTTGAAGCCCTGTGAGGCCAGAGACCATGGCTCTTTTGTTCTTTACCAGCCTTTCACTCAGTGATGAGCACAGAGAGGTAGCTCCACAGATGGTATCAACTTTATCTTCTTTCAGTTCCCACTTTTAACATTTCCCTGTCCAGACTGGATGAAGGGTTCTTCTTGCAGCCTTCCACATCTATTCCATGCCTTTGCAGTCACTGGAAGCCATTTACTTACAGTCTCCATAGTATCTGGATGACAGCAATGTTTTCTGAAAAATTCCAGAGCTTCAGGCAGTATCCCTGTGATACACATGTACTTGTGGTACGTATTTTGTGAACAGATCATTCCCAAAACATAGTTGTCTGTTAGAATTTGATCCATTATAAAAACAGATGTAGAAAATTATCAATAATCCATAAATGTCATTTTTTAGAAAATGACAGGAATATGAAAACATATTTTCTCCCTTGACAGCATATACCAAAATGTCTAGGTCACTTACAGTTTTAAATGTGAAAATGAAAATATATATAAATATTTATATGTTCTTAGAGGATGAAAATTGTTTTTTAGAAAAAGAGAGATCACTTTAAAAATAACAAAATATACATAAAAAGATTGCTTCAGTAAAATTATCCACAAAAAATCATAAATGAAATTATATATAACAAATCAAACAATTAGAATAATGCAGATGTAACCATTTCTTTCTCATCTTTGACAATGAACAGAAACTATAAAAACTAAAACTAAAAATTTTATGTAAATTATATACTATTCCTTACTTTTAAAAAATGATGTGGCATTATAATATGGCTTTTAATAAGGAGTGCAGATACAGGAATGTAATCTTAAGAAAGAATCTCCTACCTTTCTTTAAGTATTTCCTCATTAGAAATTTCAAAACAACATTTTGTTTAAAGCAATGGGGGAAATGCTAAAGAACCACTACATGGATGATTTATCTAGTATGTAAATTTTATCTCAGTAAAGCTGTTGTAACAAGGTTAAAGATTGGTATATGACTATGATGGCACAAAATTTAACCAGTGACACATTGAAAACAAATATTTGATATGGTAAGATCCACATGAACGGGAAAACTGGAATACTTACTAATAAAATATTATATGTAGTATCATGACATTCTTAAATTATCAATTTACATGTAACTATGTGGTATTAAATGTTAGAGAAAAAATGTTTTCTAGTTTAGAAATGATTTCCCTTGAATGGCGAGATTATTTGTGATTTTCATTTCCTTGCTCTCTCTTCTGTATCATGTGAATTTTTGGATTAGTGTATATAAGTTGCAGTAAGATGTATTTTGAGTGCTAATGACATTTATGGAAGGAAAAAAAAAAGTTGAATGGTCCTGTAAAGATTTGTCTTAAAATGATTTTACAACACTTAATCCCCGATGTTTTGACAGCATTTATGATGTTCAAAGTCTGAAGGTTAATGTGATTAGGGTCATGGGCATTGGAGTCACAGGGTCAGGGCTGAATCCAGACTCTGCCCTTATCAATTGGGCAACTTAGTTCAATTATCTGGGTTTCATTTCCTAATGTGAATACAGAGATAGTACCTTTTAGGTGCCCTAGGAGTGAAGTAATGGTCCTGGCTGAAATACAGTGTCGATCCATATTATTCTATTGTTATCCTTAGTTTTGTTATTGTTATAATTATTCCTCTGGTGACTCAATAACATTTCTGCATATAGCATTGCCAGACAAATATCACATAATTAGAGACCCATTGGGATAAGTGGACCATTCTCAAATGATGAGACTAATTGAGCCTTCATTCTCCTAAAGGTAGATTTGGCCAATGCAGGTTGCTAGAACTTTGTAGGAATTGTTTCTCTTTTCAGCACCTGTCTTCTTCTCCCTTGAGGAGCTTCAATGACTTAAACAGAATGAACCCAGCACATCAAGGGCTTCTCATATATCTGACTTTTCATTCTATTATAAATCAGTTAACACAGAGGTTGCCTCCCTGAGGCATCAGGGTGTCTAGATATGGACTCTCCATTCCTGAGCTCACACTCTCAGATGCATCAGGTTTTCTCAAATGCTTTGCCTCAGTATTCATTTTACAGTTTTGAAAAATATTGTGGATACCAAAGAGCTTTCTTTCATATGGATTTTATCTATGAATATTTATCCTATTATAAACTGAAACTGACTCTTATGGGTTACCTAAGGACAATGGTATCTGTCTAGGCAATTTCCTCCCAATATTCTTTCTAAAAATAATAGTGCAACCCAAAAGAAAAACGATAAATTTACATAACAACCACACTCTCAGCATGCATTTTAGAGAGAGATTGTTGAAATGTCAGAAATAAATTTGAGGACAAAAAAAGAAAAACAACTAACCATAAAGGAGTTCTCACCTTCCTCCCATCCCCACACCAGTTCAAGACTGTGTGGCAAACAAGGGCAGATTGAGAGAAACTGTGGGTAAAAAGATGAGGAAATAGGTAAACAGTCCATAGGATGTTTTAAAACATTTTCTTAAAGAATAACCCCCAAAAGAGTGAAATACTAAAATTTTAAATACAAAATACTAAAATGGAAATTCAGAGCATGGAATATAGGGAAAGTCCTTCACAAAGTACAAATTTAAAGGGATGGTAACTTTAAAAGGAGCAGAATGGCAACAGCAAAAATAGTGCATTGGGGGAGCAACTGTAGCTCAAGTGGTTGAGTGCCTGCTTCCCATGTACAAGATCCTGGGTTTGACCCAAGTACCTGCTAAAAACCAACAAATGAAAATAACCAACTCTCATTGGGAGTGGCTGTAGCTCAGTGGTTGAGTGCCTGCTTCCCATGCATGAGGTCCTGGGTTCATTCCCAGGTACCTCCTAAAACAACAACAACAAATAGTACATTAGGAAATCCTGGTATCAGTCCACTCAAAAAAGCATCTAGTAAATGACAAAACTATCCAAATAAAATTTTCAGAAAACTGTACTAACCAAAAACATAACCACTACAAGGGGAACTTTGAATCATGGCAAGAAATTAAAAAAAGCTAAAATGTGTAAGAGAGGTTTGGGTTGTTTTCATTTACCTTGGTCATAGCCTCCTCACCCCTTTAGTAATGACTTTGAAGACGACAGCTTGCATTTCTGTTACAATAATCTATACCAGAAGGAACAGAAAGGACCTACATTACCTTCCAAGATCTTTATAGTCTTGGCTCTTATATTTAGATCTTTGATCCATATTGAGTTAATTTTTGTATAAGGTGTAAGATGGTGTTCCTCTCATTCTTTTGGATATGGATATCCAGTTCTCCAAGCACCATTTGTTGAAGAGGCCATTCTCTCCCAGTTCAGTGGGCTTGGTGGCCTTGTTGAATATCAGTAGACTGTATATGTGATGATCTATATCAGAACTCTGAACTCGGTCCTATTGGTCAGTATGTTTATCCTTATGCCAGTACTATACAGTTTTGACTGCTATACATTTGTAGTATGTTTTAAAGTCAGGTAGTGTGATTCCTCCAATTTTCTTTTTCTTTTTCAATATGTCATTGACTATTCAGGGCTTCTTGCCTTTCCAAATAAATTTCATAGTTAGCTTTCACAATTTAGTAATAAATGGTTTTGTTGTCTTTTTGGGATTGCATTAAATCAGTAAATCACTTTGGGTAGAATAGAAATCTTGATGTTTAGTCTTCCTTTTCATGAACAAGAAATAGTCTTCCATTTACTTAAGTCTTTGATTTCTTTTAATAGCATTGTATAGTTTTCTGCATAGAAGTCATTTACATCTTGCTCTGTTGAGTTCATCAGTTTCCTCTTTTATCACTGTAGGCTGCTTGTGTGTTTCTAGGAGTTTGTCCATTTCCTCTAAAATATCCATCTTGTTGGCATATAATATTTTGAAGTATCCTCTCATGATACTCTTTAATTCAGTGGGGTCAGTGGTGGTATCCACTTCCTCGTTTCTTATTTTATGTATTTGCATCTTCTCTCTTTTTTTCTTTGTTAGTCTAAGAGTTTCTTAATTTTATTAATCTTCTCAAAGAACCAGCTTTTGGTTTTATTTTTTCCAGTACTTTTTTATTTTCAATTTCATTTAATTCTGCACTAATCTTTATTTCCTTCTTTCTACTTCCTTTGGGGTTAGTTTGCTGTTCTTTTTCTAGTTCCTCCAGGTATGCAGTTAGGTCTTTGATTTTAACACTTTCTTTTTTAATATAGGCATTTATGGCTACAAATTTCCCTCTCGGTACAGCTTTTGCTGCATCACATAGGTTACGATATGTTGTATTGTCATTTTCATTCATTTCAAAATAGTTATTTATTTCTTTGCAATTTTCTCCTTGACCCACGGATTGTCTAAGTGTGTGTTGTTTAACTTCCGTATCTTTGTGCCTATTCTGCTTCACTGCCCTTTGCTGATTTCCAGCTTCATTCCATTGGGGCCATGAGGTTACTTGCCATGATTGTGGGGTATATGTGCTGTTTCCAGCTACAGGGGCAAGCAACTCATGGTTTTATTTATCTTTCCAGTACCTTCCTAGATGACTCAGAGCAACTTCTTGTTCTATATATATACAAAGCACCTCCTTTAGATAGGTACATGCCTTCTCTCCACTTTTTTGTGAGAGGTTCAGTCTCTACTTACCTACTCCATCACCATTTCTTGGAATTCCTCAAGGTTATTTTTTGATACTTTTTTCCTCTTATTCTATATCCTTGCAATTGTCTGTGTTCCCTTAGGAAAAAAAAATAAGACCAGAGGAAAGGAAAGAGGTAAGAGAAGAAGAATACTAGTAATAATAATACAAAAAAGGTAGAAGAGGAACCATAAAAGAGCTAGGAAACTAAATAATATGAGTAAAAAATCATAAAAAAATATAAAAGAATGAGTAAAAAGAGTTGGAATGGAAAAAAGTAAACAAGAAACAATATAGAAAAAAATAGAATGAATTAAAAGTCCAGACAGATGAGTAAGAAAAATAAAACAAAATAGAGAGAAAAGAAATAGAATAAGTTAAAAGCTCAAACAGATGAGAAGATAGTAGAAGGGGGAAAAAAGGAGAGAGGGAAAAAGAAAAAGTGAAGACCAAACAAGAAGTCATGCAATGAAAGTAAAGCAAAAGAAAACAGAAAAATGGAAGAGAAATAAAATAGTTTTAAAAAATAAGTAAAAGGAAACAAAGAAAGGGAAAAGAGCAAACAAAAAACAAAAGAGTAACAGAAAAACAACCCAGGAAAAACAGCCTTCCCTCTTAGGCCCCTAGAGACCTTCTCAGGCTGCTGGTATTCATCAGTTACCTTGCAGCCTGCCCTCTGCAGGTGATGTATCCAGTTTTAGTGAGTCAAATAGAGGAAAAGAAAAAAAATCCAAAAGAAAATCATAAAACAAAACAATAGAAACTCAGTCTATAAGTTCCTTATCATAAAGTGCCAGCTGTGTGCCTTATCTCTTCCTGGATACCTTCTCTTTGGAGGTACCAGGGCTTGAACCAGGGACCTACATGCAAGGCAGGAATTCCCCCACTGTGCTACAGCAGCTCTATGAGCTAAATAGGCTTTTGAAAGCTTATCTGGCTCTTCCTGTCCCTGTTTCCCTTAGGGAGTTGGACTTCTAACAATTTTCAGGACCAGGCTAGTTAGGTGTGTGTCTCCCCCCTTCCTTGACCAAGTTCCTCTCTCCAAGGGCACATAGGGGTGACAGCCTGCCTGAGCAGATTCCCCCTCCTCTCTCCCCAGGGCCACTTCAGTTCTGGCTGGTATCCTTCCCAAGATTCAAAGGGGGCTCAGGTGCCCCAAACCACAGAAAGGAAATCACTCTTCACCCTTCACCAGACTCACCTTCCTCCCAGGGAATGCTCCCTCCCACTCAGCTAGCTTTTCAGAGCCAGGGGTTCTATGGAGGCTATTTGCCTTGAGGGTGTGGCTTACCTACCACCTTTTCCAGCCACAGGGGTGAGCCACTCATGGTTTTCCCTTGAGCTTTCTGTCTCCTTGTCCAGCTCCCTCCTGAATGATGCCTGCAGCCTCCTGCTCTGTGGATTTCCAAAACAGGTCACTCAGCTAAGGCACTGCCCCCTCTCTGCTGTTCTTTGTGAAAGACCTGAGCAGTGCCTGCCTACATCACACCATTTTCCCATATTAGTGTATCTACATTACCAATTTTTAATCTACTCAGTGAGTAAAAGGAAAACATGAGAATGATGTCTCACCAAATGGAGAATATCAATAAAGAGCTAGAAAGTATAAAATCAACAAATATAGAAATTCTGGAGTTGAAAAGTACAATCAGTGATATGAGAACTTCTCTCAATGTGGTCAACAGTTGTCTCCCTGACTAAAGACCTGAATAACCCTCTCAGCAGCCTGGAGTGTGCACCTTCCTGTTTCAGTCCTTCCTCACTTAGATCGTGTCCATTTCAAAAGTTCTAGCAATGATAGAAGTGGTAGAAGTATAGAATCCAGAAATATCAGGCAGAAAGCTTTCATACTTTAAAACATTTCATTAAAAATGTAGAAAGAGAAACAGATCTGTGTTATTGGGAAAGCTATTTTCATTCTCACTTCTGTCCATAAATTTTTAAAAATTGTATGAATACCAACAGAAAAAAAAATTCATGTTATTTTCAAGTACCAAGGTAATATAGGGAGAAAAGGAATAAGTGCAGTGTAAAATCCACAATGAATGAAAGCTCTTCATTGTGATCTACATTATATACTGAAATATACTTTCTAAAAGTAGATAAAAGGCATTGAGAAAATAAAAGAATACATGATAATATATCATAAATTTAAAAAATCTCTAAAAATGAATGAGAAGTAATAAGAAAATAAGGAAAATGAAAAAATAGCTCAAAATTTAAATGTAATCTCTAAGAAATAGGGTGGCAAGATAATGCTTAAGTAGAAAGAGAAGGTGAAGAGCCAAAAGGGCTGAAAGAAATTAAATGAAGAATGTTAAAGATTTGGGAAAAAAACTCAAAAAGATGAGGAATGGTACAGATGGCCCAATAGCTGAACCCTGGAGTGCCTGAGCCAAAAAGTGGGCAGGTCCACCCACAGTCCAGAGACCCTGGCTGGGCACAGAGATCTGGGGACAGGGCCTGCATGTGGGTGGTGCTGGAAGCTGCCCCGCCTCTTCCTCCCATGATGCTCAGTTCCAGGCTGAAGGCCTTGGCAGTAGTTGGTGTCCAGGCATCAGCTGTCAGGCCTTTGGCAACGGCTGTGGCTTCTCAGGTGCTAGGCCACCTTGAGCTCTGTGTGCCCTGGCGATGTTTGTGGTAGGTGTTAGTCTTGTGCACTGGGGAGTGAACAGGCCCTTCTGCTGAGTTTCTTATCCTGTAATACACTGAACATCCTTGATGCTGAAGTGGGAGCTGGTGGATTTGCCATGCACCTGAGGGGAACTCCAGATCACCGGTTTGTAAATTAATGTAAGTCCATGAACTGGGTTACCATACAGCTGTTAAACAGCTTGATGAGCTCCAGGATGACTGTGTGTTCCCATTTGCCTAGGGCAGTCCTAGTTCATGTCTGTTGTCCTACCTTTTCATGTCACCCCCTTTCCCTAAGAGTATTGTGATGTGGCTTTATGTTATATGGTCACACTAATAGGTCTAATATGGAAATTTCTTTAAGAAATATTGACTTAATGACTGAATAACTTAATAATTTAAGTTAAAAAAAAATGTAAAAAATAGGCTGTACAATCAGACACAGGCATATATACTTGATCCCGGATGGGCTATCCATGTGAGGAGATGTGAGAAATTGGTCAGTGGGTGTCTGGGAGGGGGTAGAACTGAGGGAGCAGGGGCTGGATGGGAGGGAAGCTCACCTTTCATTGTGTAGCTCTTTCAATATTTGATTTTTATTAAAATTAGCATTTGTTTTTTTCCCACAAAATATACAATAATAATAAAGATTCTGGGAAGGGGTCATGGCGTGCATTTGAAGTATGTCCTGTTCTTTGACTTTTCCTTCCAGGAGACTCCTAGTCAGCTGAACAGTACCAGACAATGGGACATAAATGTTCATGAGACATAATGGTATGTAATTTTCTATTTTTTTAATATCTTTACCTGGTTTTGCCATTAGGGTAATGTTGGCCTCATAGAGTGAATCAGGAAATATTCTCTCTGCTTTGTTTTCTGAAAAAGATTGTGGAGAATGGTTTCATTTTTCCTTAAATGTTTGGTAGAATTTGCCAGTGAACCATCTGTACCCAGTCCTTTCTTTTTTGCAATATTATTAATTAGGATTCAAAATTTTAATGGCTATAGGGCTATTCTGATTATACATTTGTTCTTGTGTGAGTTTTGATAGTTTGCATCTCTCAAAGAGTTTTGGGCCATTACATCTAAGTTATCAAATTATTGGACATAGGGTTATTCATAGGCTTCTTTGATTATCCTTTTTTCCCCCTCTATTTGCAGGAGTGCGCTTGCTGGGTTGTATAATAAGTATATATTTAGTTTTATAAGAAACTGCTAACTAGTTTTCAGAGTGACTGTATTATTTTACATACCCTCAAACAATGTATGAGAGATGCAGTTTCTCTGCATTCTCATCAGCATTTGCTATTGTCATTTTATATTTCAGTTGTTTTAATAGTGTGTAGTTACATCTCATAATGTGTAGTTTGCATTATCCTGATGGCTAATTATATCAAGCATCTCTTTATATACTTATTTCTCATCCATATATCTGCTATGGTGAAATGTTTGTCCATATATTTTGCCCATTTTCTAATTGGATTGCTTTTTTATGGTTGTATTTTTAGAATTTTGGAAATTCTTTTAATATATTCTAGATATCTGGGGTTTGTTTTTGTTTGTTTGTTTGTTTGTTTTTTTGTGGTACCAGGGGCACGGGTGGAACCCAGGCCTCATAAGTGGGAAGCTGGCACTCAACCACTAAGCCAAGATGGCTCCACTGAGGTTTTTTTTTTCATTTGTTAGCTCTTTTTTTTTTTTTTTTTTTTTTTTTTTAATTTCAGTATTTAACTAAATACATTTAAATAATGTATAGGTGACTACATGGCTGAAGCATTAGTAAATAAATAAGCAATTACACTAGAAACCAGCCAATACAAGTACCTGTCTAAATATGTAAAATACAGGTCTTGTTTAAACATCACCCTTTTTTCCCCCTATGTTCTTCATAGCTTTATTTATTTACTTATTTTTAATATATATTTTTAATTTTTTAAAAGATACTTAGATTACACAAATGTTACACAAAAAAATATATGGATTCCCATATGTCTTGCTCCCCACACCTCACACACCCTTCTACATAAACAGCATCCTTTATTAGTGTGGCACATTCATTGTATTTGATAAATGCATCCTGGGGCTTTGCCATTAAGCATGGAATATAGTTCACATTGTAGTCTACACTCTCTCCCACACAATTCTGCAGGCTATGGGAAGATATATAATGGCCTATATCTGTCATTGCAATGCCATTCAGGATGATTCCCAAGTCCCAAAAAAGCCCCCACATTACACCTGTCTTTCCCTCCCCTGCCCCCAGAGCCTCCAGTGGCCACTGCCTCTACATCAATGATATAATTTCTTCCATTGCTAGAGTCACAATGAGTCTATAGTAAAATACCAGTAAATCCACTCTAGTCTATAGTTCATTCCTCATTAGGAGGTGTCTGGAACTGAACCTGGAACCTGCCATGTGGGAAGCAGGTGCTTAATTCCTTGAGCCACATCCACTCCCAATATTCTAGATATCTGTTCCAGATATCAGCTCCAAATGTTCTAGATATCTGTTCTTTCTTTGTTATGGTTAAGTTTGCAAATATTTTTCCCTATCTGTAGTTTGCCTTTATAATTTGGTCTTTTGCACATCAATAGTTTAAAGTTTGGTGAAGACGAATGTATGGATATCATTCAGTGCACTCTCTCTTTGGAAACTCTTTCCATGTTTTCAAACATCAAATAGTTTTGGTGATGCCACAGTCTTTCTCTTGCCTAACAATACAACTCATTGATACTTCTGCTTCTATGTCACAATTAAAATTTTTTTTCTTTATTTTTAAAGGAGCTTTAAATGACATAAATGTTCCATCAAAAATATAGGGGATTCCCATATACCCTACTCCCTCTCCCTGACACACTTTTCCCAATGAACATCTTTCATTAGTTGGTCCATGTGTTTCACTTGAACACATATTGAAGCTTTGCTGCTAAGCATGGTCTATAATTTATATTATGTTTCACACTTTTCACTGCACATTTTTATAGACTTTGAGAAAATGTATGATGACAGTATTTTGCAGTACCATGCAAAATAATTACAGTGTTTCAAAAATGTCCCATGTTATACCTATTATTTCCTCTCCCTCCTCTCAAATCATTTGGTGTCCTCTGTCTTTATATCAATGTTACAAGTTCTTCCATTACTAGAATAATGTCTACTTATTATTTCAGGGGTCACTTATTTTGGGGATTTCAGGAGTCACTTCTCTTGGGACTATAAGGTTTGAACATCAGAGATTTCTTAGTGCCTAAATTACACTGTAGTTTGACCCTGGAAGTACTTTGGTGAGAAACTTATGTCTTAAGTACCAGTGATGGGTTGCTAAGGAGACATTGGTTTTCATATGCTGAACACCCCATTAACAGACTCCTTATTTCAAGATGGCTTTAAAAGGAGTTCTTCTGCTTCTCTAATCTCTTTACCTTAAATGACAGTATCAGACTGTGCTCATCTTCCCTCTTTTTCTTTTATTCCTGTTGCTCTACTTCTGACATTTATTTCTCTTCTCTTCTTTCTCCTTTCTCCCAACTCCTTCTCCCCACAACGCCATCTTTGTTAGAATACCCTATCCTTCGATTTCCATCAAGGTAGAAAAACAATGTTCTTGGTTTAAAAACATGATCTGGAGGCAGATTGCCTGGGTTCGAGTCTCATCTGTCACTTACTGACCTCTTGGACAGGTCACTTACCCTCTCTCTGCCTCAGGCAGAGAAAATGGAGATGATATTAATCTCCATCAGAAGTGAGAGTTAAATAATACATGTAAAGCCCTTAGAACTCTGCCAGTCATATGTTAAGTGCCATTTTTGATGACTTATCTTAAAGTAGCTTTTCCAGCTTTCTGCCCCAGAAGTGATCAAACTTTTCCCCACCTCCTCCCCTGCCAAGGGAGGAGTTTTCAACCTGGGCAGGTTGTAACTGATCCCTTGGAAGTCACTGCATCTCTCAGTTGGCTGCATCTCTCAGTTGGCTGCCTTTCACTGCCTGCAGGGGATGGGTTTGAGCAATGGCTGCTGGCAGCTATCTGACCTAGGCAGATTGAAACCAATTCCCACCTTCCCTGGAGGTTACTGTGTTTTTCAATCAACTCTGCTTTACTCCTGGTGGAGGCAGAGTTAAAATAGAGGCTGCCAACTTCTTTCTGACTTGGGTGGGTTTAAATTTTAGCTTTGCTCAAATTGGAGTCCAGCTAGCTGAATTTGCTAATCAAAGCCTTAGTTGGTGCCTGGCCATGTCCCCTTAACCCTGCTTTTGGGATAAGGGGCTTCTATGGCTTTGGAGGTGGCCTGCTATGCCAGTAGGGGATGAGAACCAGCCTCAGCTTCTCTATCCATCCATCCATCTTTCCATCATCTATGAATTTATTGGTTAGAACTGAAAAAAATTGAGATATTACCCTCCCACAGATTCTAATTGACTTGTTCTAGGCTAGAGCCTGGGTATTAGTATGCTGCATTTGATGCTCACTCAGAACTTCTAAAGTATACCCAGGGGCCTGAGCCACTGATGTATATTAATAATACACAGGTCTTTATAAATTACACTTAATATGTAATATTTAGTTTTTGATAAGCTTAAAGTAAAGAAAATTTATTCATAGACTCATCATATTTAGCTTTCAAACTTGGTTGAACCCTCTTTGAAACCAGAAAAAGGAAAGGCAGCTTGATATACAGTTTTATATTTTCCTATAAAATTGTCATGTTAGTGCAATAAACTTCTTTTAATGCAGGGATGGTATAGAATGTGAAAGTTGAACAGCTTTTGAAATGAGCTTTTCTTAAGAAGCTATGAAAAATTTTCTTTAATGAGGGGTGAAAAAGAGTCTTTTTACTTGCATGTGATGGTTTGAACCAGAAGTAAAGACAAGTAATTAAAGGGAGACTACAATGACCAACCACTACTTGTAGTTTCCCAGGGAGGAAGAATATGCCTGCAGTTATTAAAAACAGCATCTTAAATGGTGAGGTGCTTTTTTAATTTCCTCTATAAGCACAGATTCATTATACCAATCAGATGCTCAGTAAAACTCAGAGGTGAGTTTAAAATTTATTTTGTTAAATCAAAAAGTTGGCACTCTATTCACTGATTTAATTCTAAATTATTCTTCCTTGATTATGTGATATTAAATGTGTGTGGTTTTATGTTAATAAAGCTTTGAGACTCAGTAATGGTATAAATATTAAATAGTTGTAAGATTCTTTCACAAAAATAAAACATAAAATAAATAAACACACAAGACAAGTGTTTGGTTTAATGAATTATTATAAGGGGTTGCGCCCTTGGGATTTTTCACCCTGGCTAAAATATAGAAGACTGTCACCTACCTCAGAATCCTCTGTGTGTACCCTTGCTTCTGCTCAAAGTAATCAATATCCTGCCATGTATTATGATCATTTGTTTATGTTTCTTTGTAGTTTTAGCACCCAAATATACATTTCCAAAATCTGTAGTTTCGTCTTCACCAGTTTTTTAGTTGATACGCATTTTTAGTCTCCTTCAATCTCCGGCCTTCTACCCAATCCCTTTCTTTTCCTGAACTGATTCATCTGTAGAATTTCCCACAGTCAGAATTTCACTGAATGCAAATACATGGTACATATCAGCATGTTTCCATCCTCTGTCTTTTCTGCTGATCGGAAGCAGGATCCATAGAATTATGAGTTGAACAACTCATAATTCGTGTATATCTCCTCTGTTAAGATTGTGTTCTTTTATTAGGAGGCACATAAAATCTGGTTGTCTCTTTTTTGTAATGTTTGCAGCTGTTGATGGTCAATGCCTAGATTCAGTAATTCACAGGAGGTTGCAAAATGGTAACATTTTAATTCTTTGCTTTTTCATTTTTAAATTAGAATTGTTTGTTTAAAAAGACAATTCTTAAATTTGTTTCATTATATATTGAAATAGTTCATATAGGAAAGGCAAGATAAATACTGTTGTAGTTGGGCAGTTTGATGTAATTATGAATTCCAAAAATATAATTGGATCATGCTTGTAAACTGATCTGTTAATCTGGGCATGATTAAGTTATGATTAGGGCGTTGACTGGGCCACGTCAGTAAGGCATTGAGCCCCACCCCTTGGTGGATGGGGAATCGAATATAAAAGGCAAGGCAAAGGACAGAGGAAGCAGTTTTTGAGAAGCAGTTTTGATGTTGGAAAGAAGGCCCCAGGAGAAGAGAAGCAAGCCATTCACCTGATCTTCTATAGCTGATCTTCTGGAGGAAACAGGAGCTAAGCTGGGAGAGAAATGTAGCCCCGGGAAGAGAGGAACCTAAGAAGCCTGAACCCTGGCAAACGTCGGCAGCTGTCTTGCTCCAACACGTGGCAATGGACTTCGGTGAGAGAAGAAACTTACGCTTTCTGGCCTGGTATCTGTGGACTTCTACCCCCAAATAAATACCCTTTATAACGACCAACCCATTTTTGGTATTTCACATTAGCACCCCTTTAGCTGACTAATACAAATACCTTATTCTTTCCTTTATTTAAAAGTTGTTGAAATTATTTGGTTTCCATCATTCTACAAAGATGACAAATTCATGGAAAAATGTTATTACTAACTAATGTATTAAGTATATTTTATGTGTTTCAGGTCATTGCAATTATTGTCTTTATTGATGCTCAAACAGTTGTTCTTTGACTTCTGGGTGCCTCTTAAAGTTGGCTTCTAAGGCCTTTTGAAGCAACCCTAGTTGTCTTTGAATGATGTTCATATGGTTAATTTTCTGTCCTAGACCTGGAAAAGCCATTCTATAAGGATCCAGCTTTATTTAGTGAAAGTGATATTCCAAGAACACAGTCTATATTACTGTAGATGCTCATTGCCACAGGATTCATTGGTCATTGTTTATGAACCTTTGTATGGGACACAGGTAGGAAATAAAAATGAATTTTTTGTGACAGGTTGCCTCAAGAATTCATACTGATACTTCCAGGTAAAATTCAGAATTTTGGAATTTTTACTAAACGTAAATTATTTTACATTTGTATCTCCCTTTTTCCAAAGTGAAAATCTTGGTTCACAAGAACATGGAATAATGAAGTTAGAGTAGTCCATAATTATGCATTTATTCTATATCACATTTACACACATGTATAATCGCAAAATAAAAATATGAACACTATTGCCTGTGATTACTGGAGATGAAAAATATTTTTCATATGCCTTCACATTTCTTTCACTTTTTATTGCTGTTTTATACCAGCATTGTCAGAACATATATCTATTATATTCTATATTCTTGCCCCTTTTTACCTTCATTTTGACTTAGCTCTATGAGTAATCATATGCTTACATCTAACTACTAATCCTAATGCTCTAGACATAATAGTTTCCTGGAATGTATTTTATAGCAGGTTCTTCAAAAGAGGCTTATGGACACAATATTCCTTGAATCCTTGTGTGTTGATATCAGTATTCCTGTGTTCTTTATACTTGAAGGTCACTTTTACTAGATATAAAATTGTTGTCTTATATTTTCTTTCCCTGTGTATCTTAAAATATATTATTCCCTTTTCCTCTGGCATAAAACAATGCTGTTGAAAAGTAACCTAATGTAATCTAATGTGTTTCACTTATATCTCACTTATGTTTTTGTCTAGAAGCCAGGGTAGTATTTTTATTCCTTTATTGTCTGATAATTGCATTGCAATATGTCTTGATAGTCATTGTGAATCAGTATTCTTAGATACATGGTGTGTTCTTCAATATGTAGTCAATTTTTTTTATTTAACTTAAGTACACTTCTCTTGAATTATAACTTAGCATTTGTTCTGTTCTGCTTTGGTTTCCTTTTTTAGAGACTCCTATTATCTGTTTGTTGTGGTCTTCTTTGCTTGTCTTTAATGATTTCCACTTTACTTGTGTTGTTTCTTCCTTTTTGAACTTTCTCTCTTAAAAATCATTTGTTATGTGTATTCATTTTTATTTTTTCTGGTTTAGCCTTCATTCTTGAAGAGTTATCTTTTATTTCTAATTCTTTCCTGAGTTCTGTCACCTTACTTCTAAGTTTTTCTAATTATGATTTACATTGTCTTTTAGTGTCATATCTGATTTTCTTAAAGTCTTCTAGCTTCTTTTAAAGGATCAGTCAGTAGTTTTAATTGCTTTTTTGGGCATGTCTTTTTAGTGTGCCTTCATCATATATAGGGATGACATTCTGCTCATTTTTACAATAGCATTCCTTTGTACCTTCCTGTTGCTTATGTTTATGTGACATTAATTTTGTTTAACTTTTAGAAGAAAAAATGATTCAGAATAGATGTACCAACTTCATGTAGCTCTTCCTTCTGTTGTTTTCATGTATAGTCTAACTGTACAGCAGCTTGATATCTGAGATTTCCTGGCTGTGTTCCACTCCCCTAATTTTATTTACAAGTTTTCTTTGCTTAGTCTCTATTATCCGTCTCATGCTTAGTTTGTTTTTTATAATATACTTTTTAATAAAAAAAAAGATATTTAGATTACATAAATGTTACATAAAAAATATGGGGAATTTCCATATGCACCTTTCCCTACCCTTTGTATGTCTTCCCACATTAACAACGTCCTTCTTTAGTCTGGTACATTTGTTACAATTGATTAACACATTTTGGAGTGTTACCACTAAGTGTGGATTATAGTTTACATTATAGTTTACACTCTCTCCCACACATTTTGTAAGATATGAAAAGATCTAAAATGGCCTGTATCTTTCATTGTGGTGTCATTCAGGACAATTCCCAAGTTCCAAAAATGCCCCCCACATTACACCTATTTTTCCCTCTCCCTCTCCTTAGAATCTTCAGTGGCCAGTGTTTCCACATCATTAATAATAGTTCTTCTATTGCTAGAATCACAATAAGTAATGCTTAGTTTTGAATCCACTCTCAGCAGTTTCTTCTCAGTGTGGAACCCTGTCCAGGGAGGGAGATCTGGCTCATCAATTTCTCAAGAGTTCATAGGGGCTCAATTTACTATGAGACCTTTTACTCACTGGCTGTTGAAGTTAAATCCTCTTCTGGTTTGAGCCACTTTTCTCAGATTGACTTGACACATTATGTAGTGAATACCTCTTGCTTCTTTTGGGATTCCCCTGTTTTAGGTGTGCCATTTGCCCTATTTATTCTGTCTTCTTTTCCTTGGACATAACAATACTGTTCAATTGTTGAGGTTGTTGGTAATTTCTCCTTACCACCTTGCATATTATAGTTCATGCGGATATCTCCTCACTTACTTTTGTTGTAAAAACTGCTCATGTATTTTGGATTTTGCTCTCTTGTTATATGTTTTGATGTGGGAATTTGGGGAGATTAAAAAATAATCTACTATATCCCCCACATATATTCATTTTGATAGTACATTTTCATTCAGAACTTTAAAAAAATTGTGACATTTTATTAATATCCTTGCTACATTATATATTTGCATTTCTTTTGCATATTTTCTTTTAAAAACAAGTGCTTCAGTATGTGCAGCTGCATTTGAAAATATTAATTAATAATTATTTGCATTGTTTTAGACATATTTTAATTGATAATTTAGTAGATAAAATATTTCAAACATTGGTAACTTTTAATATGTCATGCAAATGGTTTTAAAGATGGTTTTGACATTTAATAATACCTATTAACATGTATTTTTCCACTGAATGATCTTCTAAATTTCTCATTTGTTTAAAATATTTTTGATTACTTTGTGTTGCATGTTAATACTAACTTTTCTTCAGCTTTGTAATAGAAATAAATGAATGAAGGTAAGCATTTTTGTGGATGGAGGGTGATTAGTAAGTTTTCTATAAGGAAGTAGAATTTAAAAGAAACAGTGGGATACATTCATGTTTAAATCAATTTACTTTTTTTATAAAATGAAACTTTATTGAAATACAATACACCTACCAAAATGTGTGCTAATCATATGTTTACAATGAGGTACATTTTCATGAAAAGAACCTACCCTTCTGATTATCAGCTAGATCAAGAAATGGCATGTTATCATAGTCCTCGAGTATTGCATGTAGTCTTTCCTAATTATGCCTCCCTTACTCATTTCCCTGTAAGGATTACCACTATTCCAACTTCCAACAGCATAGATTAGTTTGTTTGTATTTGAACTTCATATAAATGGAATTATACTGTATAGATTCCATTTTTAAGTAATTTTGTTGAAATAATAATACATATCCCATAAATTCACTCCTATAAAATGTTCAGTTCTGTGGCTTTTAGTATATTCATAGAGTTATGCAATTTTTATCATAGTCAATTTGAGAAGTTTTCATTACCCCCTCAAATAAATCTTGCCAATGTTAGCCATCTCTCCCAGCCCAACAATCCTTATATTCCCCTCACAGCTCAGGAGAACTCCTCATCTGCTTTCTTAGATCTTCCTATTTTAGACATTTCATATAAATGGACTTTATATTGTTTGTGGCCCCTCCATCACTTAGCATTGTGTCTTCAAGTTTCATCCATGTTGTAGCATGTATCCGTGCTTTCTTTCTTATTATTACCATTAGTTGGCTATACCAGATTTTATTTATCTATTTATCAATTGCTGAGCTTTTGGGCTGTTTCATTTTTTTTGGCTAGGTACACTCATGTCCAAGCTTTTGTGTAGATACATGTTTTCATTTCCCTTGGGCATATACCAAGGAATGAAATTGCTGGGTCATATAGTAACTCTATATTTCGTATTTTCATAAATTGTTCCACTCTTTTTCAAAGTAGCTGAACTGCCTTACATTCCTGTCAGCAGTGTACGAGGGTTCCACTTCTTTTTCAACACTGGTTATTGCCTGTCTGTTTGATTATAGCCACCCTTGTAGGTGTGGAGTAGTATCTTATTGTGGGTGTTGTGTGTGTGTATTGTGCAGTTCCATGGATTAAAAAAACATTCTTCAAATACCATATGTACACCTAAAGTTTCCCCTTTTAACCACATTCAAATATATAACATTGCTTTTCATTACCTTCACAATATTGTGTACCATAATCGCCAACCATTGCCAAAACTTTTCCATTATCCCAAAGAGAAACTCTGTACATTTTAAGCCTTAACTCCCTATTCCCTACCTCCATCTTATCCCCTGGTAACTCACATTCTAGATTAGATTCTGACTGAGTTTGCTCATTTTAAGTGTTTCATATCAATGAGATCATACAATATTTGTACTTTTGTGTCTAGCTTATTTCACTTAACATGATATCTTTAAGGTTCATTCATGTTGTTGTATGTATCAGAATGTCATTCCTGTTTATGGCTAAATAATAATCCTTTGTGAATATATAGTAAATTTTGTTTATCCATTCATTGGTTTATTGAAACTTTGGTTGCTTCCATCTTTGGCAATTGTGAATAATGCCACCATGAACATCTGTGTGCGAATATCTGTTAAAATCCTTGCCTTCAGTTATTTTGGTTATGTAATGAGAAGTGGGATTGCCAGGTGTGACAGGTTGAAGTTATTTTATGAATCCCCAAAAGAAACAGATTATGTTCTAAAGGTATTCTATTCCTGTGGGTATGGTATCCTTTGCATTAAACTCAGTTGAGGGGCCTTTGATTAGATTACTTGATAGATTCCTTTAGGGCTTTTGATTTTACTACATCAGTGAGGCGTCCTCTTACTGGGTCTGGTATAGATGGAGACACAGAGAGACACAGGCAAAGGGGGCTCTGCCATATTTGGTCCAGCCATGTGTAACAGAAAGGAAGCTGCCATATTAGATCCTGCATGTTGACAGAAAGGACCGCAGGTGTGCCAACAGCTGAGTTCAAGCAGAAAGTGGAACAGCTGAGCCTGAGAGAGAAGGGCCCAGTAAGAGACATGTCCTGTGCCTAGTTGTCCATAGCTGAGCTCCAGGAGATGATGGTAGATACTGGAGGGGAAGGCAGAGACCTTGGTAGAGATTGGCGGCCATCTTGCTTCAACACATGGCAACTGGCTATGGTGAGAAAGCACATTTTATGGTGCCTTGAATTGGACTTTTCATGACCTTGGAACTGTAAGCTTTTACCCCAAATAAGTACCCTTTATGAAAGCCAACCCATTTCTGGTACTTTGCATTGGAAGCCCTTCATAAACTAAAATACCTGTTCATATGATAATTCTATATTTAACTTTCTCAGAAACTGCCAAACTGTCTTCCAAAGAGCTGCACTGTTGGCATTCCCAGCAGCAGTGAGTGAATGTTCCTATTCCCTTTTCCACCACAGTCTCTCCAACACTAGTAAATTTTCTTTTTTTTTCTTTCTTTTTTTTTTTAACAGTAGTTATTTATTCCATTGGGGGTGAATAGGTAGCCTTTGGCTTTGGTCTTTGTTTTCCCTAATGGCTAATGATGTTGAGTATCTTCTCATGTGCTTTTTTTTTTTTTTTTTTTTTTTGGCAATTTGCATATCTTCTTTGGAGCTCTATCTAAATCTTTTGCTCATTTTTAAATTGGGTTGTTTGTCTTTTTGAATTGAAGGATTTCTTTATATACTTAAGGTATTAAACTTTTATTGGATATGTGATTTCCAAATATTTTCTCCCATTGTGGAGGTTGTCATTTTACTTTCATGATTAAATCCTTTGAGGCACAAATGTTGTAAATTTTGATGAGGTTCCATTTGTTTTTTCTTTTGCTGCTTGTGCTTTGGTTGTAAAGCCTAAGAAACTGCCTAACACAATATGCTTCCTTATGTTTTTTATTCTAGGAGTTTTAGTGTTCTGGCTCTTATATTTAGGTTTCTGATCCATTTTGAGTTAATTTTTTTATATGGTGTGGGGTAGAGGTCTACCTTTATTCTTTTGCAGATGGAGGTACCGTTTTCCCAGAACCATTTGTTGAAGAAACTGTTCTTTCCCAATTGAGTAATCTTCACCCCCTTGTCAAAAATCAGTTGGCTGTTAATGTGAGGGTTGATTATTGAACTCTCAGTTTGATTCCATTGGTCTATACGTCTGTTCTTATCTCCCATGCTGTTTTGATTTTTGTGGCTTTGTAATACATTTTATGATTGGGAAGTATGAGTACTCCAACTTCATTCTTATTTTTCAAGATCACTTTGGCTATTCAGAGCCCTTACCTTTCCATATAAATTTAATGATTTACATTTCTAATTCTGTAAAGAAAGTTGTAAGAATTTTGAGTGTGAATGCATTTAATCTGAAAGTGTATTTTGGTATAATTGACATCTTAACAATATTTTGTCTTCCAATTCATGAACATAGAATATCCTTCCATTTATTTCGGGCTTCTTTCATTTTTTTGGCATGTTTCATAATTTTCTTTCTACAAGACCTTTACATCCTTGGTTAGACTTATTCCCACATATTTGATTCTTATATTTGCTATTGTAAATGGAATTTTTCATCATTCAGTCTTTTGATTGTTCATTGCTAATGTATATAAACACTAGTGATGTTTGGGTGATGATCTTGTACCCCATTACTTTGCTGAATTCATTCATTAGTCCTAGGAACTTTTTTGTAAATTTTTCAGGATTTTCTGTATATAGGATCCTATCATCTGCAAATAGGGATAGTTTTGTTTCTTTCTTTCCAATCTGAATGCCTTTTATTTCTTTTTCTAGCCTAATTATTCTAGCTAGAACTTCTATCATAATGTTGAATAACAGTGGTGACAGTGGGTGTCCTTCTCATATTTTGGATCTTAGAGGGAAAGCTTTCTTTCACCAGTGAGTTTGATATTACTTTTGGGTTTTTTAATATATGCCCTTTATCATGTTGAGGAAGTTTCCTTCTATTCCTATTTTTCTAAAAATATTTTAATAAAGAAGAGGAGCTCGATTTTGTCATTATCAGTAGTGACTTTATTTCCTCCCCATCATGTTTATGCACTTTCTTTCTGAATTCCTTCAGATTTTTTCTGTGGCCTAACATGTGGTCTGTCTTGGAGTATGATCCACGTGCACTTGAGAAGAATGTGTATCCTGCTGTATTTAGGTGTAGTGTCCTGTATATGTCTATTATTTCCACATCCTCTAATGTGTTAACCAAAGTCTTTGTTTTATTATCAATTCTTTGTCCAGACTTTCTGTCTAGTGATGATAATGATGTATTAAAGTTCTCCACTATAATTGTAGAGACATCAATTTCTCCACATAGTTTTTCCAGTGTTTTCCTCATGTATTTTGAGGTGCCCCTGTTAGGTGCATAAATATTTATGATTGTTCTTTCTTCTTGAAAGATTACCCCTTTCACTAATATATAGGGCGCATCTTTGTCTCTTAGAATAGTTTTGCATTTGAAGTCTATTTTTCCCGGTATTCCTATGGCTACTCCCGCCCTTTTTTGGTTATTGTTTGCTTGTAAGATTGTTTTCTGGCCTTTCACTTTCAGCCTCCTTGAATCCCTTGGTCTAAGGTGGGTTTCTTGTAGACAACATATAAATGGGTCATATTTCCTTACCATTCTGCTAATTTGAGTCTCTTGACTGGTGAGTTTAATCCATTAACACTCAGTTTTGTTGCTTTCAAGGAATTACTTACATTAGCCATATTTTCTTTGGGGTTGTGTATGTCATATGTTCTTTTAATTTCTCTTTTTGTTGTTTTAGTTGTTCTTATACTCTCCTCTAGCTCTCTCTCTCATGTTTTTTCCTTTATACCTGAAGAACTCCCTGTAGTATTTCTTGAAGTGCAGGTTTCTTATTGGCATACTCTCTTAATTTCTGTCTATTTTTGAATATTTTGAACTCTCCATCATTTTTTTATTATTATTTTCTCTGCTTTATTGGTAAAGTGAAATCATGATACACATTTTTTAATACTGTTGATAGTATACTGTTTCTTCATATATTTCCTTTTATATATTATCCATCTGATTTTTATATAATGCTTGTAAGTCAATTTTTAAAATATCTTTAAATTTTGAACTTTTCTCATTTTTTTCTTTTCATTTTTATAAAGTTCAGATAATTACATTTATTAAGTCAACATATTTATTTTATATATGGTTTTTAAAAAAAATATTTTTAAAATTTTATTTATTTATTCTTTTCAAAAAAGATACTTAGATTAAATTAATGTTACACCAAAAATATAGGGATTCCCATACGCCCCATCTCCCCCACTTCCCACAACCTCCCACAACCTCCCACATAAACATCCAACATTAGTGTGGCACATTAATTGCAATTGATAAACACATCTGGGGCTTTGCCATTAAGCATGGACCATAGTTCATATTGTAGACCACATTCTCTCCCACACAGTTATGCATGTTATATGATGATATAACATGGCCTATATCTGTCATTGCAATGTCACTCAGGACATCAGTGTTGTAGTTTCTTTCATTGCTTGAATCACAATATGTCTTTAGTAGAATACAAGTAAGTCCACTCTGGTCCATAGCTCTTCTCCCCATTCTGAGGAGTCTGGGATGGTGATGTCCACTCCACCTTCACTTGAGAGGGGGCTTATATTCAATGGGGAAGATGGATGGGATTATCATGCCTGCAGCTGCAGACTCTCTCCCTTCCCTAGGACAGCCGTTGTCCATCATCATCTCCCTGCCAGTTGTCCTGGGTGAGTCCAATGAGCTGTAGAGTAGGAGTTGCTGCTCCACTGAGGTTCCCAGCCCAGCTGGCACATGGACAGCCCAAAGACTCAAGTCTCTGGATGTACACATACAAACTCCAGCACCAAGTATAGGTTTGAATAGAAGGGAAAGATGAGCCATGTGCAGGGAAGACATAGTTGAGCCCAACTCTTTCGCTTTCAGGAGCACAAACTCCAAAGTAGGGCCCACTTGCAAGGCACCAAACTCTGGAGCTATCTGCCCTGCCATAGGACGTGGGTGTCTCCAGAGCCCTCAGGATGGTGTCAGGATGGCTGAGTGGTCTAAGGCACCAGACTCAAGCCTTCGCTTCTCTATCATTTTTGAATGCCAGGTTTTCTAGATAGAGAATTCTTGGCTGGAAGATTTTTCTTTTAGTACCTGTGATGTTTAGGTTAGTGTGTCAACTCGGTCAGGTAATTGTGTCCAGGTATTTGGTCTAACAAGCACTGGGCTAATTGTAATACAAGAGCATTTATGGACTTCGATCACCAGTGAGTTTACTGCATGGATGGCTGATTACATCTGCATCAATCAGGGAGATTGCATCAGCAATGGATGACACTTTTTCCAATCAGTTGGATGCCTTAAAAGGGGAAGTGATTTCAGCATTCAGAGAGAATTTCCCAGCTCATCTTTGGACAGCCAACTTCTCCCAGAAACTCATCAAGTACCTTTCATTGGACTTTCATTAGAGCCCTTGGTTTGCAACCTGCCTGTGGAACCTGGACTTGTGCATCCCTATGGTTGGAGAGACTGTTATAAAATCTCTTGTTATTGACAGATATCTCCTGTTGATTCTGTTTCCCAAGAGAACCCTGACTAATACAGTACCTTATCTTTGTCATACCACTGCCTTCTTGTCTCCATTATTTCAGATGAGAAATCAGCACTTAATCTTATTGAACTTCTCTTGTATGTGATGGTTCTCTTCTCTCTTACTGCTTTCAGTATTTTCTCTTTGTCTTGAGCATTGGACAATTTGATGAGTATATGTCTTGGAGTAGGTCTGTTGGGATTTATACTGTTTGGGGTGTGCTGTGCTTCCTGGACTTGTACTTCCATCTCCTTAAATAGAGTTAGGAAGCTTTCAGCCATTATTTCCTCCAACACTCCTACTGTCCCTTTTCCCTTCTCTTCTCCCTCTGGGATGCCTGTAATGCATAAGTTTGTGCATTTTGTCTTGTCATTCAAATCGCTAAGTCCCTGCTGGATTTTTTCTATCTTTTTATCTATCTGCTCTACTATCTGTTTGATTTGAGATGTGCTGTCTTCCACATCACTAATTCTTTCCTCCACCTGTTCAAATCTACTGCTATGTACTTCTAGTGTCTTTTTGACTTTTTGGATTGTGCCATTCATAACCATCATATCCATTATCTTTTTATGTATGTTTACAATTTCTTCAGTATGTTCTCCCAGTCTCTTCTTTTTTTTTTTTTTTTTTTTTTCTTTTACCGGGAGGGCCTGGGGATCAAACTCAGGTCCATCCATATGGAAGATGGCTGCCCAACCATTTGAGCCACATCCACCCCCCCCCTAGTCTCTTCTTAATATCCTTAATCTCTTCCTTCAGTTCATTAAGTTGGTACATGATATTTGTTTAGACAGCTTTGATTAGTTGTTCAATGTTCTGCACCTCTTCCTGGTTTTTAGTTTGTTCATTGTACTGAGCCATGTCTTCCTGTTTCTTAGTATAGTTTATAATTTTTCATTGCTCTCTGGTCATCCTTTTATCTTGATGGGTTTATTCAGTTTATTAGCTTCTCTTTTTACTCTATGGTTTTATTTAATTGCTGTTTTTAATGTGTGTAAGTTTTCTCTTTGACACGTTGTTCTTCCTATTCTATTTCATTGCTGTTGTCTATGTTCTTTTGGAGGAAAAATTAGGGCCAGGGAAAGTGAAAGAGGTAAGAAAAGTAAAAGGATAATAGTAATAATAATAGTAATTGTTAGAAGAGGGATTATTTAAGATCTTGGAAAATGAATATTTAACTCATGTAAGCAGTTGAGAGTAATAGAAATAGAAATGTGGGGAGCCAACAATGAAATGGGAAACCAAATATAGAAAAATATAAAGACTGAATTAAAAGGCCAGCATGATGAGGAGAGAAGGAAAGAGAAAAGAAAAGACAAAAAGAACAAAGTTAATAAAAGAAAGAGAACAGGTTAGATGAGGTAGAAATTAAAACCAGAAAAATTTGGGATTAAACAAAGAGAGGTGAAATGTAAGAACAACAGAAAGGATAAGATAGACTGATGAAGGAAGGAAAAGAGATAGCCTTGTTATACAAAATCGGTATGCACAGAAAAGGGGAAATCAAGGAAGAGGAAACACAGTAACCAAGAATCAAGCCAGCAGCACCTTGAGGAATTTATCTTTGTCCGGCTCCCTCCAGATTGATGTCCTGAGGCCTTCTACTCTGTGGGTTCCCAATACAGCTCACTCAGGCAGGATCTTGCCTCCTCGCAGCTGTGTTTTATGAGAGAGATCTGCCTATGTTCCTTTGAAAGAAAAAAATTGGGACCAGATAAAAGGAAAGAGATAGGAAGACAAAAGGAATAATAGTAATGGTATTGGTAAAAGGCAGGAGAGCAAACGTACAAGACCCAGGAAATTGAAAAATTAACATGAGTAAGAAGCACAGAGGAATAAAATCAGGAAAGGAATTGAAACAAAGAAATGAAACAGAATAGAGATACAAATATATAGAATGAATTAAAATGCTGGAATGATGAGAAGAGAGGAAAAGAAAACAGAGAAAGGAGAAAGGAAAAGGTGAAAATAGTATTATAGGAAAAAAAGGAGAAAGGGATAAATACAAGAAAATTTGCAGACCAAATAAAAGAGGAGGAATGAAAAAACAAGTATGGAAAACAAAAGGTATAAAGATGAAGGAGTGAAAAGAAATAGCATAGGTTGAATAGATCAGTAATCAAAAGCATAAAAGAAATAAAAAGCAAAAGTAAACAAGCAGAGACAGAAAAGGAGGAGATACAAAACAAGCAAGAAACAAGACAAGAGCAACTTGTTTTTTTAAAAAAAGGAGATAGTAGAAGAAGAAAAAAACACTGAGAAACAGCCTTCTTTCTTAGACCCCTAAGGATCTTCTCAGACTGCTGGTGTTCCTCACTCACCCTGCAGCCTGCACTCTGCAGGTTTTGAACTGGGTTTTAGTAAAGTAAGGGAAATGAAAGAAAATGGACTTTTTAAAATAAGAGATCCAATTAAAGCTAATACAAAGAAAATGTCTATATGGGGTGATTAGCCTTTTAGAAGGCTATCCTCCCCTTCTCCCTAGGGCAGGTTAGATCCTCTGCAGTCAACTGGACTGGTGCTGATCCTGCCTGTCTCTGCCTCCTCTCTGATGTAATTTCTCTCTCTACCTAGGTGGCTGGTGATGACTGCCAGCCTGGGATGATCCCCCTCCCATCTCCCTGTCAAGTTGGGGTCTCTTTCGATATTCAAGGGTGGCCCAGCTGGCTAAACTCGCTGCAAAAACATCACTCTCCACTCTCCCAGACCCTTCTTCCTCCCAGGGAATCTGCCATCACACACCCATTTCGAGCAGAGGGCTGGATCTCCACCTAGTCTGTCCACGTGAGGGCCGGGTATGTGTGCCCCTTCCAGTCACTGAGGTAAGCAACTCCTGATTATTCCTGGCTCCCCTCTCTGCCCAGTACCCCCCTAGATGATTCAGAGCACTTCCCATGAAGGTAGATGTCTGCTCTACTCTCAGTTGGATATGATTCACCAGGATTTTTACCCCTGATTATTATCTCCGGAGTAGGGGAGGGGAGCCCTTCCCAGCAGCTGGAAGGTTTAATAATGATTACTTATTTTGGTTTCTTTGTGTCTCTGACCCTCGCTCTTATGGGAGTTGGTAAGCAGTGTCCTGGTTTGCTGTGCCCCAAAGCAGTTCCCCATGGCAGCCTCTGACTTTTTTGTTGTTGTTGTTTTAGTGATAGCTAAGATTTATATGTCTAACCCATGGACCATGTTCCCACAATCCCCTTTGTTTTTGGCATGGTTTATTTTCCTTTTCATTTGTCTCTAAGAATTTTCTGATTTCCCTTGTAGGTGGATTTCAGAAAATTATCGTATTCGTTGTGTATTTTCCACTTATTTTTACAATCCTAGTTTTCCTTCTGTTATTGATTTTTTTTAATTTATTTTTTATTTTTTAATTTTATATTTTATCTTTTTTTCTTTGTTATTGATTTTAATATCATTCCATTGTGGTAGGAGACGAAACTTTGTGTAATTTCAGTCTTTTAAAATTTATTGTCTACTGCCCTAACATATGGTCTAACCTGGAGAATGATCCATGGGCACTTTAGAAGAATGCGTATTCTACAGTTGTTAAGTGGTGTTCTATATGTTTCTGTTAGGTGTATTTTGTTTATACTATTGTTCAAATCCTCAGTTTCCTTACTAATATTCTGTCTTGATCAATCCATTATTGAAAGTGGCTTTTGAAGTCTCCAACTATTGTTATATAACTGCTTATTTCTTCTTTCAGTTTTGCCAGTGCTGTTTCATGTATTTTGTGGCTCTTGGCCTAGAGGTGGATGATTGTTATACATTCTTGGTGGATTGACCCTTTTATTAATATATAGGGTCCTCCATTTTCTTTTGTTGTAGTCTTTTACTTCAAGGCTATTTTTTTATGATATTAGTATAGCCACCCAGCTCTCCTCTAGTTACTCTTTGCATGGAATGTTTTTATTCATCTGGAAACTTTGAAACTATTTGTTTCTTTGAATCTAAAGTAAGTCTCTTTAAAAAGTAACATAGATGTTCCAAGTTTATTTTTAAATCCATTCTGCCAATATGTGTGTTTTTATTTGTGAGTTTAATTTACTTTTGAAACAATTACTGAAAAGGGAGGATTTATTTTGCCATTTTAAATTCATTTCTTGTACATCTTATGCCTTTTACCCCTCATTTCCTCCATTTCTGCCTTCTTTGGATGTAGTTGATCTTTTGTAGTGAAACAGTTTGATCCCATTCTTATTTCTTTTTCTGCAAATTTTTAAGGTATTTTCTTTTTGGGGTTATGTTGGAATTTATTTTTAACATCACAAATCAGTTATAACTTCCTTTGAATTGGCATGAACTTACCATCAATTTCAACACTAATAATAAGAAACTAAAAGTTAATAATTGTTAGATAAAATACTAATAAGCAATATTTAATTCAGAAATAAATTACATTTTAAGACATATAATTGAAAGTACCTTTAAAGCTAATTGATCCTGAAAATACTTGCACATTGGAGTTGGAGGTTGTCCTGAGTACTGTTGTGGCAATGGATGTAGGCCATTTTAAATCAGCACACACCACTCAGAACTGAGTGGGAGAGAGTGTGGTCTACAGTGTGAACTGTGGTCTATGGTTGGTGGCAAGGCTCCAGGATGTGTAAGTTCATTGAGGTTGGTGGGCCACACTGTGGGAGATGTTTGTGTGGGATGTGGTGGGAGGTGTGGGAAGTGGGCAACATGGGAATCCCAGTGGGTTCCGTGTAATATTTTAGGTAATCTAAGCACCTCTTAAAATATATGTATATATATATAAATAACATTTTTGTAAGCAAATACACATATATGCACATATATATATATATCATTTTGCAAATGTTTGTATGTATTGTGAGAATTTTGATTTTTACCCATAATAAAAAAAAAAGGAAAAAATAAATAAATAAAGGCAATGGCTAGATTTTGTCAAGATGACAGTTGTTCCCTTCCAGAACAAGAACTTACTATAGGCTTAAAAAGCAACAATCAGGGAAGCGGCTGTGACTCAATCAGTAGGGCTCCCATTTACCATATGGGAGGCCCCGGGTTCGGTTCCCGGGGCTTCCTGGTGAGGGCAGGCCCACCCGCGTGGCGTGGTTAGCTGACCCAGTGAGCACAAGCAGCAAGGGGGGGATAAATGAATAAATAAATAAAATCTTAAAAAAAAAAAGTAACAATTAGATGCAGGACGAAGATAGAAAGGGACAGGTGCAATAGAGCTAGTAAGAATGAAGACCCATATTTAAGAGTGGGAGAAGTAGAGAACCAGGAAATATCCAGAAGAAGCTGCCGTATTTTTGAGCATTTTAAAGAAATAACAGGAGAGACAGCTCTGTGAGGTTGAGAAAGCTCTTCTGAGTCATAATACTGCCTACAAATTCAAGGATAAAAGCCGTATAAAATGACCAGTAGAAAAAGTACTTATGTTAATTGGCATACAAAGGTAATATAGGGCAGAAAAGCAATAAGTGCAGAGTAATAGCACTACAAAGAAATGAAAGATCTTCCTCTCAATGTACTTCGTGATGTACTTTTTCAATAACAAGGTATAAGGCATTAAGAAAATGAAGCAAGATATGAAAATACATCAGATAAGAAATACTCAAAATATGAAGGGACAGAAATCAGAAAAGAATATGGAAAAAATGGAAAAATCACTCCATAAATGTAATGTAAGCTGGAAGAAAAACAGTGAATGATCATGCCTTGTAAGAAACAGAATTTGAAAAGAGAAAAAAAAATCAAGAGGATTTTACAAATATTTTAAAAGATTTCAGAAAAAGTCTCAAAAGTTAATGATAGATTTGGAAGGGCCAATATGTGAATAACTGAAATGCCTGAAAGAAAAACCCAACGCAGAGACGTGAAAAAAAAATTAACATTTTTTCTGCAAATAGAAAGAATGCTTTGAAGCTGCATATTAAATATGCACACTGAGCACTGACTTAGATTGAGTAATGGCAGTATATATTCTAGTAAAATTGATGGGCTTTAAAAAGAAAAAGAAAAATCCTTTGTGCATTTAGAAAAAAGCAAGTGGCATAATATAAAGAACCTTAGAATGTCATCAAGGTTTTTGGAAACAATGAATTGTGTCAGAGAAAAATGGGGTAATATATTAGTGGAAAGAAACTGTGAGTCATTAGTTTTATAGCCAATGAAATTGACTTGCAAGTATAAAATGCACTGAAGTCCCAAGTTTTACAATTAGACCAAGGGTAATATTGTTCCCATGTTCCCTTCCAAATGAGTTAGCAGAGTTCAGTAAAGGAAGTGTTTAGAAAGACATTGGCCTGAGGAAAGATGGTAAGTATTAAATTTGCAGTTATTTGTTCAACTATGACTAAATGAGGGTTGTATGAGAGAAGGAGTGACCTTGTGGAAGCCATTAGAGAGATAGACATGATAATTCATGAAGCTCTAACTGTTTACAGTGCTTATCTGTATATGTGTTTGTTTTATTGATAAATATTAAGAAAAACAACTAGTAGGAGATAAATATTGTTTAATATAAGAACATCTAACATTAAAAGTAAAGCCTATTTCTAAAACTCACTCTAAATCTATCAAACTAAAAACCAAACTTTCACTAAATTGGCTGATTAGAGAATGGGTATAAGGGGTTGAGTACTGAGGCATCTCCATTTCTTTGGTATTGTGCCTTCTTTCAGTCTCCAAACACCAGCTCCTCTGAGGCTCAAGCTGAGCCCTTCAGGTCACGCATGGTCTTTGTAGCTGTCAATACTAGGATCTGCAACACAATCACAAGTTCTGAAATCTGGGAAAGCACAGAGATGAATGGAGGAGGAAGCTGTACATGGAGACCCTGCAGGCACCTACAGCCGTCTTCTCCAAATTAAGGATCCATTTGATGAATGGCTGAGCAGCCTAGGGGCTTGTATGGAAAGGGTTTCTGTCTACTGGGGAACAACTTCTCAGGACATCCTTCACTTCTTGTGCCTATTTTTACCAGCTAGTTATTTCTACTTGCATGTTCACATAAAATAGCAGGTACCTTAATGTTCAGTTTTGCTGAATTTTCTGAAGGGCCAAAAAGAAAGCTAGAAAAGCAGGGGATTCCACATGCACTTGTTTCCCTTCCCCTCTTCTTCTGACTTGCTCCATATTTCCTCCTCCTTCTTTTAATTGCTTTTTACTTCCCAAATCTCTTCTCTTGAACCTAGTACAGGATAATTTCTTGAACGAGACTTGCTCTGGAACAGTGTTGACAGCTGGGGGAAGGAAGAAAGAAAACATTTATGCATGTCCAAGTTACCCAGTGCAGGAAAACACCTGTGTGGTCTGAGGAACGTTCACAGGGAGTAGCATGAGTAGTTTGGGGGACCGAGCAGACCTGTCTCACTGGAGCTGTGGGTTCTGTGAGGAGGGTCCCCTCAGCTCTGTGGTCCAGAGACTCTGTGGTGGACCTGGTTCATTCCAGGAGACCAGGCAGCAGGAGTGTGAGAGCCAGTGTGTGCAACAAGCCAGTCAGTAGCCCCTTCACTCAAGTCCTCCAGAAACCCTGCCAGGCCTTGTAAAGTATTGTGAGACAGTTGGAGAATAATCTCTCTCAAATGTGAGCAAATTCAGGTTTTAGTCCTAATCATGTGATTTTGGATTTGAGTGAAGAGTGGAGGGTAGAAGTATGTTCAAGGATATGCATCCCGTTGCACCTCTCCAGGACACACACTCACACCACCTCCCCTTCCCCACACATTCACAAGCACATCTCACAGACTTGCACATAAACACTCCCCAGTCCCTGTACACAGAATCCATGCCACCTTAGGGGAACACTGATGCTTATAAGAACTGTAGTTGTTTACCTAGAAAATCACTTTCTTTAACCGTACCCCAATCCACATTTCTTCCAGGAGATGGAACCAGAATGACTCTCCAGACAAGGTCAACAAGAATGCTCTGATTTCTTGTGCAGATTTTTCCTCAACAAGTGAGTGATTCCAGAATATGTGCTGTTTTTCCTTGCTCTTAGAGTCATTCACAATTACAGAAATGAAAACACTCTCAGGATCAGATCATGATGTGTAGTGATTACTCAGGTCCTTTGTTCTCTTCATGCCTTCAGAAAACAGATGGGAAACAAAGGCCCCATAAGCAAGTGTAGGGACATCTGTGGAAGGCACATGCTTTCCTTGGACATACATCCCTCAAGTCCATTTTGCTTTGTAATACAGAATTCTTAATCAATGGATTAAAAAATTTCTGCTGAGGAAAACACCCCTACCATGTAGTTTATAATCTGCTGCTGCCTTTTGTGGATGTCCTTTTGAATCAGTGGTCAGTTTGATGATGACCCCCATTTGACTCTTTCCTCTCCTGGGAAATTGTATGTATCAAATATAATGTACATGATTGGATATCCTTATCTGAAATCAATGGAAAGAAAGAAAAAAGGGAGCATTTATATCTTAGGCAAAGAGTAGGAACCCCTCCTCAGCATTAGATGGGACCGCCTCATTTTCTTTTCAGTCATTAGGAAGCTCCACCATCATTTGTACCTTGACTCTGACATTTGACCCTGGCAGTTGTCCTGTGTAGATTTGAAATTTCACCTGGGAAATGCACACTGTCACACACACGTTCATAATCACTCCACGTGTGGATACCCCAAAACACCAAGCAAATAATCCCATAGCACTTAGAAGGAACAGAGATACAAGGGCTGCAGAACTTGGTCATAGGTCTTTACCTGGAAAATCAGTTTCTTTAACCACATCCCAAATCCTCATTCCTACCAGGAAGCAGGGACCAGGATGGCTTCCCAGACTAAAGCCAAGAGATTTGAAATCATCTAGATTTTTTCCCTCAAAACTGAGTAATTCCATAATATGTACTGTTTATCTTGCTCTTGAGGTCACCTGCAATTACATAAAAGAAGATGCTATGAGAGTTCATGCTGTGTAGTGTTTGCTCAGATCTTGGTGATTTCAGAAAACCAGGTGGGAAATAGCAATAAAGACAAAGACCACAAGAATAAGTGTAGAGGGTACCTACTTGAGCTTTTCCTGTCCATTTGGTGGCCATTACAAAAGTCTTAATCCAAGGAGGAAAAATTATTTCTGAGGAAAGGCTCCATACTGTACAGTCTATAAGCTGAGGCTGCTTCTTATATCAGGGGTCTGTTATTAGGAGTCCTCTCTTCAACCTTTCTCCTCCCAAAAGATGGTAGCTAACATCTGTAACATGGTCATGTTTTCATATCTGTATTTAATTGAAAAAAAAAAAAAGAATGAATCCAAGAAAGGAACATATCTATCTTAGCCAAAAATAGGTGACTTTACCTTGGCATTAGTTATGGCCTCCTCATCTATCCTGTCATTCAGAAGCTCCTCTAACATGTCCTCTGTAACCGTTGGGGAATTTGATGTATTTATGAATTCCAAAAATATAACTGAATCATGCTTGTAAACTGATCTGTTAATCTGGGCATGATTAGGTTAGGATTAGGGCGTTGAGCCCCACCCCTTGGTGGGTGGGGAATTGAATATAAAAGGCAAGGCAAAGGACAGTTGAAGCAGTCTTTTGAGAAGCTGTTTTGATGTTGGAAAGAAGGGTCCAGGAGAAGAGAAGCAAGCTGTTCGCCTGATCGTCTACAGCTGAACTTGTGGAGGAAACAGGAGCTAAGCCCGGAGAGAAATGCAGCCCCGGGAAGAGAGGAACCCCAGAAGCCTGAACCCTGGCAAACGCCAGCAGCTGTCTTGCTCTAACACGTGGCAATGGACTGTGGTGAGAGAAGAAACTTAATGCTTTATGGCCTGGTATCTGTGGACTCCTACCCCAAATAAATACTCTTATAAAGACCAACCCGTTTTTGCTATTTTACACTAGCACCCCTTTGGCTGACTAATACATCCTCCAAGGCAGTTAAGGGACATAGAAACTGTCAGTAAATTGGGGGTGCAGCTCACACATTACTCAGGGAACTTTACTTGACTTTGACACTATGAGGCTAGAATGTATGAAAGTTGTTAGTTAACAAGCATACAGGTGCTACTGAACCTTCCTTCATGGAAGAAAGAGACCAAGGAGAGAGGAGCAGGAAAGAAATAAGAAATAGACTTCTTGGTTTTGCAGTTAAAGACAATTCATATTAATATAAAATAGTCAGCAAATGGTACTGTGGTGCTGTGCTACACTGAGTCAATGATAGAATCCTATTTCTCTTCCCATTTTGAAGCCCAGTTAATTTGCTAGTATCTTTTTGATATCATCCAAGACTATTTCTGCCGACATTGCGTTTTTCTCATATGTTATATAGGAGTTTTGAAAATTATTGAGGTAACATTTAAATAACATAAAATTTGCCATTTCAACCATTTTTATGTGTACAATTCAGTGGGATTAATTACATTTACCATATTGTTACCATCACTACCATCCGTTACTCAAACTTTTTCATCACACATATTTAAACTCCATATATAGCACTCCATTCCCCCTGACCCAGTAACTTCAAATCTGCTTAGAAGTCTTTCTGAATTTGCTTATTCTGGAAATATAAGTGGAATCATACAATATTTGTCCTTTTGAGACTATCTTATTTCACTTAGCATAATGTTTTCAAGGTTCATTCATGTAGTAGCATGTATCAGAACTTCATTAATTTTTATGGCTGAATAATATTCTCTTATATGTATAAGACTCACTTGGGTTATTTCAACTGTTTCAATAATGCTTCTAGAGACATTGGTATGCAAGTAATTATTTGGGTCTCTAGTTTCAATTCTAATATAACTATTAGTGGGGTTATAGGTCATATGGTAATTCTTTAAGTTTTTGAGGAACTGCTATGCTATTTCCACAGTGGCTGTAAAATTTTTCATTCCCACCAGCAATGTATGAGGGTTCCTTTTTATTCACATCCTAACACTTGTTATTTTCCTTTCATCTTTTTATATTGGCTGTCTTAGTGTAACTCATCTTCATTTGCATTTCCCTAATGAATAATGAGTTTGCCTATCTTTTCATGTGCTTATTGGTAATTGGTATATCCTCTGGAAAATTATCTATTCAAGTCCTTTGCCCATTTTTAATTGGGTTGTTTTTCTTTTTATTGTTGAGTTGTAGGTGTTCTTTATACATACTGGCTATTAAACCCTTACTTGAAATATGATTTGTAACTATTTTTGTAAGTTCTTTTCACTTTCTTGATAATGTCCTTTGATTCACAAAACTTTTGGCTTTTGATGAAGTTCACTTCTAGTTTTTGTCATTGTTTCACTTGCATTTCTGTACCTCCGTTTTTCCACTTGAGGAGTAGGATAGTAAATCAGCCATTGCATATGTCTATGAATGAGTTAATGTATGTAAAGTGTGCAGTATAAATGCTCAAAAAGGTTAATCAAAGGTGCAATGTCTTGCGTGAGATCTCACAACTTAACAATACTCAGAGCTGAATTCACACCTGGGAGTGGAAACTCCAAGGTCAGTGACCTATCCATGAAACACAGCTACTTTGCCAATAAAAACCACTTTATTTTAATCCTTTCCCTGTTTTGAATCAATCAGACAAAGGCTTGAAAAAATCCTGTTGGTGACTGCCTTAGTGTGGAAGACTGTTTTCCTGAATGAACCAGTTGCCTGACAGTTCAACAGATAATTTGTGTCCCAAAACCTATGAAATCATATCATCTTGTATAGTTTTTTATTTTAAATTTAAGTTTCTCTCAAGAAATGGCATAGAGGGTTGTGAGTCAAGGCCTATAAGGGCAAAATCTATGATAAGGTGGAAGGGTGTAGTTGTGCAGTGGTTGGGCATGACAGTGGTGCAGTGATGCTATTGGGATGGGTAGTGCTGGTTTGTGAAGGGGGTAGCTTAGGGGGTGGGTTGCACTGTCCATGGAACAGGGGAGAGGGTCAGGGGAGGGAACAGGTCAACTGTGGGGATTTGCAGGTAATGTGGTTAAAACTACAATGTTGGGAATGTTCTTTTGGCAAATACGGCAGGGGGAGGGTTACTGGTTTAGGGTGTTGGTTGAGTTGGCCTGTGGGACAGGGAGCACTTGGGGGCAGGCTCCTAGGGAGTCTGTGAGTGTTCATCCTGTCAGTGTGTTGTATCCATGGGTAGAGACGCACACAGTGAACTGAAAGATATTGGACTCCCATCCTGGGCAGTCCCACTGTGTTCTTAAATAGAGGGGTGGGAATCTCTTGAGAGAAAAAGCAGTGCCTAATAGAGGAAGACAGGCCACTATGTCAAGTCCTCAGTTTTGTTGTAAGTAACTATGAATCTTGTTCTTCAATGAGTGAAGCTTGGTGGTTGCCATGGGTCCTGAGGGGAGGATAAAAGAGGAATAGAATAGATGGAACATGGGGTCTTTTGGGGGCATTGGTATTGTTCTACATGATCTTGCAATGATGGATACAGGCCATGTAAATTTCATCAAAATTTATAAAAGTTTATGGTCCAAATTGTATACTATAATGTAAATCATTGACCATGGTTAGTAGCAATGCTTCAATATTTGCACATCAGTTATAACAATTGTACTATCCACATGTAAAATGTTATTAATAGCGGAAACAAGATAAAGGGGGGAGATGTTGGGTATATGAGAATCTCCTATATTATCTAGTGACTTTTCTATAACCTAAATCTTCTTTAAAGATAATTTTTTTTTATTTGTAAACTTTTTGTACTTTATTTGTTATTTTTAAAAACTATCATTATTATTTCATTTTCTTATTAATTTTATTCGGTTATTTTGTTGACTTCATTTTTGAAGAATTTTTGGATCACAGAAGGTTACAGCTCCAATAGGTGAGGATCACTGGTGCAGGGTGTCAGTGAAGGGGGAGGCATGGGAAGAGGTTCACCTGGACATATGTATATGGCATATGAATGAGTTCAAGTGTTCCTAGGGCATTGTCACAGTGGGTGGAGAGCCACACAATACCCAAAAGAATATTGAATTCCCATCCTGGAGAGTCCTGCCACATTCTCTAATGGGACAGCAAGAAACCCCCAAGTACAGGGCCAGTGACTAGTAAAGGAGAATGGACCATTGATGGGCCCTTGATGTTGATGACTGTACTTATGAACCTTTTCTTTCAAAATTGAAACTTAGCTTAGTATTATAGGCTGCCTCAGAGATACCTCCTGAGAGCCTCCTTGTTGCTCAAATATGGCCTCTTTCTAAGCCAAAGTCAACATATAAATGGATTGCCTTCCCACGGGCATAGGAGATGACTCCCAGGGAAGAGGCTCCCTGGCACCAAGGGATTACTACCAAGCACCAACTAGCAATTCAATTGGAAAAAGACCTTTACCAAAAAGGGGAAAGTTAAAGACAAACGAGTTTATGTAGTTGAGACTTCAAAGTGAGTCGGAGGTCATTCCAGAGATTACACTTATGCATGTCTCAGCAGGATCTCATTGACTGCCACAGTAAATATTGCCTCAAATAACAAGTCTCCTTAGGCCTCTGGAGATATCCACACACTATAGGCAGGACTGACAGCTCAGGAGTTTGGTGCCCTGCCACTGAGCCCTACTTTGGAATTTATACTTCCCAGTGTGACAGAGTTGGCCTCAGTTGTGATTTCCCTACATGTGGCTCCTCTGCCAATTCTATTTGAACCTATAGTTAGTACTAGAATTGATAGGTTTATGTCCAAGAGACAAACTTTTGGGCTTTCCATGTGCCAGTTGGGCCCTGAATCTCAACAGATTGCAACACCTACTCTCCAGTTCATTGTTCTCACCAAGGACAACTAACAAGAAGATGTTGAACACTGACCATCTCAAGGAACAGAGTGTCTACAACTGTAAGCAAGATAGTCCCATCCATCTGTCCCATGGGATCTAAGCCCCTTCTCAATTAGAGGCAGAGTGGGCATCACCATGCCAGAATCATCAGGATTGGGGAATGAATAATGGACTAGAATAGACTTACTGTTATTCTACTATAGACTTAATGTGATTATAGTAATGTAAGAAATTTTATCATTGATGTGGAGGCAGGGGCCACCAGAGGTTCTGAGGGGAGAAAGAAGGAAAAATACTTGTGATATGGGGGCATTTTCAGGACATTGAAATTGTGCTTAATGATGTTGCAATGTCAGATACAGGCCATATATATCTTGTGCAGGAGAGAATTTAAACTATAATATAAAGTATAAACCACACTAAGTGGCTATGCTCCAATATGTGTTCATCATTTGTAACAAATGTACCACACTAATGAGGGATGTTGTTAATGTGGGAAAGTGTGGGAGGGAGAGAGTGTGGGGCATATGGGAATCCCCTATATTCATTATAAGACATTTATGTAATCTAAATTTTCTTAAAATAAAAACAAATTTAAGTGTCTCAAAGTAATAAATTGTCAAGTCTTGGAAATATAGTAGCTTAGCTTTTTGAAACAGCTATAGATTAAAAATCAGAACCGAGTAAGATTTCCAATGATGCCAACATATAAAATGGAAAATCCTTCCTCCTAGTGTGTGGGTGGGGACAGAGAGGTTGGGGGTTGGAGGAGATGTTTTGAAATTTATTTTTTATTGGGCTTACTCCTGAAAAGCAGGTTATAGGGTGCTTGAAAGAGGGATTTAAATATTTATTAATGGGTAATTATCAAAAAGCTCTTCAATTAACTGGAAAAATTCCAAGGAAAAAGAGTAATACAATAAATATTCATCAAAGTTCTAATCCTCTTGACTAAAATTTGAAGAAGCAAAAAAGAAAAGGAAGAGAAAAATTCCAGTAAAAATAAGAATTTTCACAATAAAGTTTGTGGTAACTGAATTGGGGAAAGAAAATAGAATTAGACCTGTCCTAAAACAGGAAATTTTTCCTTAGAGCAATACATTTAGAAAGAGATGGACATTTAATCCTATAAACAAGTTCTCTAATCAATATGACTGGTATTCTTATAAAAGAGGAAAAGGGACAAAGACACAGACAGACACACTGGGGAGAAAGCTCTTTGAAGATGGAGGCTGAAACTGGAGTTATGCAGGTCTAAGCGGTGGACACCAGAGGTTTCCAGGTACCACCAGAATCTAGGAAAAGACAAAGAAAGATTCCTCCACGTGAGCTTTTGCTGAGAGCATGGCCCTGTGACACCTTCATTTCAGACTTCTAGTCTCCAGAACTGTGAGAGAATAAATTTCTGTTGTTTTAAGAGGCCAAGATTTTGATACTTTTATGGTAGTCCTAGAAAGCTAATACAGTACCTTTCCTGTTATGGAATGGAACAGAACAAAAGACCATTCATGCTGATTCACCCCAGATTTCGTCAACTAATAAATTAAATAGGTTGTTGATCAGATATAAGTACTACTTAATATAAACAATGGTATCTTTTCTTCAATGCTTACCCAAATGAGGAGAGTAGTTGGGCAGGTGAGGGAGGAAACAGGTAATTCTCTATTGTCCTAAATGGAGAAATTTTTCATGACCCCCAGTTTAATAGAAAAATCAGAAAAGTATAGATGAGAATAACAACAAAGATAGAGAACAGGTTTACACCTCTGAATGTCAACTTGGAGTGGAACTGAAAAAAGGATTAGGAAGTAAGTTAAGAAAAATGTAACCATCTCATTGGAGGAGCAACATTCTAAAGACAATTATGAGCAGCACTTCAGACTTACCATTTTTTGAGAATATTTGGAATGAAGAGGAGAACTTTCCTCCCTGCAACCACCTCTGGGTAGCCACATAAATGAGTGAATATAGATAAAGGCCTTAGAAAAATGGTGATGCAATATGAATGCTA
This sequence comes from Tolypeutes matacus, assembly GCA_026826555.1. Classification (NCBI taxonomy): domain Eukaryota; kingdom Metazoa; phylum Chordata; class Mammalia; order Cingulata; family Chlamyphoridae; genus Tolypeutes; species Tolypeutes matacus. The sequence continues at coordinate 1,388,862 of JAKSZT010024889.1, read as the reverse complement.
TATGAATGTTCAATTAATACTTCTGAAAGGCTATGATAAAACTTAATAGTTGTTACATCCAGAGGCAGAGCCTGGAGGGCTTCAGAACAGGGAAGGAATCACACTTAGATTTCCATGTACCTTCTCTGGTACTTTTTGAGTTTTCAGCAAAGGTATTAATTTTGTTGCTATTATTATGCTGTTATACTATTATACTATTCTCCAAAATAGTGGCAGAAATCAAATATTTTCCTTTGCTTATGTTGCATGGGGTTAGTAATTCAGATTGGTTGGGTGAAGATGACCTTTTGTGCTTTTTGATGTCTGTGGCCTCCGCAGAAAGACTCACTGGCTGGGGGTGGCTTGACAGGAGGAGTGGGAAACATCTAGGTTAACATTACCCACGTCTGTGAGTTGAAGCTGAATTTTAGCTGGAATGTCTACATGAGACCTCACCATGTTTTTGTCATAAGACCATCCATTTCCCAGGAATAAAATCTGTATTGTTCCCAGGGTTGCCATAATAAGTTGCCACAAACTGGGTGGCATAAAACTACAGAAACTTGTTCTCTCACAGTTCTAGAGATGAGAAATCCAAAATTCAGGGATCAGTGTCTTGCTCTCTCTGAAGACTCTAGGAAAGGAATCCTTTCTTGCTTTCCAGCTTATATGGGCTCCAAGTGTTTTGGGATTTGTCAGCATAATTGTAAACTCTACTTGCATCTTCATGTGGCCACCTTTTTTGTGTGTGACCATCTTCACTCAGCCTTCTCTTTTAGTCTGCACCTAACCCTTTTTGTAAGGGTACTCACTAGTTATATTGATTAGAGCTACACTAATTCACTATGACCTCAACTTGGTTACATTTGCAAATACTGTTTTTCCAAATTGTCACATTGACAGGTTCTGAGTGATAGGACTTCAACATTTCATTTTTGGGGACACAATTCTACCCATGACATATAGTCATGGAGAGTACATAAACCCATAGAGGGTACAGCACAAAGGGTTAACCTTAATAAGAATGTGTAATGTTGGCTCATTAATTGTGCAAATGTACCTCAATAATGCAAGATGTTAAGAAGGGACACTGTGAGCTGGGGAGGAAGGCATTGGCTGACAGCAGAAAATGTGGGAACTTGTACTAGGAGCTCAATTTTTATGTGAATCTAAAACTATTCTAAAATATAAAGTTTATTTTTTAAAAATCTGGCAGCCCTGATTCTGGATTGACCTATTTCAGTTTGTGTTCAGCAGTGTACTAATGTCCGACATTTATCTTGTAATGTGGGCCTATCATTAAATTTGAGCCAAAGTTGAATTGCAAATGGGAGCGCATCTCTAATAATCTGGTTGTAGCACTACTGATTGACTTTGTAAATTAAAATTTTCAAATGTATAAAAAAAGAATATGGCTTAGCCATTTTAAAGATGTTTCCTAAGTTCAGGGCACTAAATAGACTGTAGTCCTTATTATTGAATCAACATAATGATTGCATTTCCATGGTTCCTTCCATGGAGTAGTTACTTGGGGATATCTGACATGCTCCCTGTTCTTTGGACAGGGCGATTTTGATGCTGCTGTCCTGATTGTGTGTGGCAGGCAGTAGATTTTCTTGACCAAGGAACAAATTTCTTGTTTTTATACTTGTAGCTATGACCTGGGAAATGCATTCATAATAGAAAGAGTTGTTGACATCTCACTGGCAGAAGACCATAGGAAAATTATTACTCATTTATTCACAGTTGAAACTTTTGATCCTTTAATAAAATCCACCTTATTAATTTCTTTCATGAATTATATTTGTGTTGTATAAGAAAATATCCCCAAACCCAAAGTAACATAGATTTTTCCTATAATTCAAGAATTTTTATAGTTTGGCAATTTATATTTAAGTTTTAAATTATTTTCAATGTAGTTGTTTTGTAGTCAGTTAAGTTTGTGTCTGTGTTCATTTTTTTCTGTAAATGTCCAAATGTTCCATCACCATTTGTTGAAAGACATCTTCTTGAGTTAAATTGCCTTTGCTCCTTCAGCAAAGACTATATTTGCATGGGTCTATTTTGGGGCTCTTTATTCTATTCCATTTATTTTTGTGTCTCTACTTTCACTCTTATCATGCTGTCCTGATTAATGTATGTTTACAACAGTTTTTACTTTTTATTTTTTTATTTTTTTTTAAAGATTTTATTTATTTATTCATTTATCCCCCCTTGCTGCTTGTGCTCGCTGGGTCAGCTAACCACGCCGTGCGGGCGGGCTTGCCTTCACCAGGAGGCCCCGGAAACTGAATCCGGGGCCTCATATATGGTAAATGGGAGCCCTACTGATTGAGCCACAGCCGCTTCCCTTTACAACAGTTTTTTTTTTTTTTTTTTTTAATCAGGAAGTGTGGGTTCTTTAACTTTGTTCCTCATCAGGGTTTTGTAGGCTTTTCTATGTTTAGAAATAGATTTTTCTTATCTAGAAAATTGCTTGCTGAGAATTATATTAAAATGTGATTGAATATATAGACCAAGTTGCCAAGAATTGACATCTTAATTTTGAGTCTTCCCATCATGAACAAGCAATAATTATTCACTTATATAGATTTTCTTTGGTTTCTTTAAACAGCATTTCATAGTTTCCTGTATCCACATTGCACCTACATATTTCTTATTTTTGTTGTTTTAAATAATAGCATTTATGTATTTTTAATGCAGATTATGATTTTTTATTCTTGGCATACAGCAGAGCAAATGACTTTTGTATATTAGGCTTATAATTTTTTTCTTGTTATCATGATACATTTCATTCAAGCCATTAGTTAGTTGCCTCCATTTCTGTTTGAATTTCCTAAAATTGTGGCATAAATAATCTGAACCCTGAAATTCAGGGATCCAGAGTGAGGGTGGGAATAAGAGGAAAGGCAACCAATAAATAGTGATCCCAAAGATAACTGTGCTGTACCTGAGAAGGGACATCTGAACTTGCTTTTTCTGATCAACTGGCCCCTTAGATACTGGATGAAATGCCTAGGTGTTCACCTTCACAGAAGCTAGCTTTGGATCCATTGTGAGTACAAGTGCTTGCTTCCTCAAACACTAACCCCCAGGGGTGAGCTCATGGCTTTGGGATAACTCAGAGGTAGTGGGATGTCAATAATAAGTAAAAAGCTCCCTTTTTGTGAACCTGATACTGAATGAGGGATTTTTGCTTCATTAGACATTTTTGTTTTAAATAGCAGGTAAAGAACTTTTCATTTTCTGAAACAATTGCATGCATTTAATCCTTAACTTTGTCATACAGCATTTTTTAAAAGTATTCACTTATTGCAGGTTTTATGGCTGGAAATCATAGGATGCTGTAGTATTTGTTGCATATTAGGGTTGTTTCTGGGAGAAATTCCCATATAGATTCAGAGAGTAAGGAGGCACATATACAATTGTGAAATGCATGTATAAAATATTGGGACCTTCTTGGCACATGAATTGGGAACATAATGAATGTCTGATTGAGACATTTTGTACTCCGAGGCTAAAGGGAAAGTGTGCATGACTATATGCATACTTTAAATAATTTTAAATGTTTTCTTTTTCCTTACAGCACTAAAGTAGTTGAAAATTGAGAGCTATACATATTAAATCTCATGATAATTTAAATTTAAATAGATTATTTATATTCAAAACAAATTGTGCTATAATTTTTACTTTCTTGGTTTTAATGTTAGCAAACTCATCAATGTTTTAAAATTCTACTAATTAAATTTGTTTTCATTTTAAAGAATTGCTATAGTTGACAAATTATTATGACCATTTAACAAAACTTGAATATTTTAAAATTAACTACTGTTTACTGAAACATCTTTTGCAGGACCCATTTGTTACTGGTATTGTTTTAAAAAATCTACAAAATTTACAAATTTGGATAAGGTTGTATTAAAAAAAATTAATTGGTTTTACAATGGTGATTTAAAAAAAAATCTAATGACATTTTATCCATTTAAAACCATTTAATTCCAAATTTAATCAGGATATAAATAATTGAAAAAGCAAAATTATCTACATTTGCAGCTATCATGATCTTATATATTGATAATTCCAAATAATCCACAAAAACATCAGAGGTAATAATTCATCAAAGGTCCAAATACAAGATCAATGGACAAAATTCAATTTTATTTCTATAAATTAGCAATGAACAATTTGAAAAATAAATTATGAAAATAATTCCATTTAATATAGCAGGAAAATAATTATATACTTTGGAATAAGTTTAGAAAAGGAGGTGCAATATGTATATAATGAAAGCTACAAAACATTGTTGAAATTAATTCAAGAAGGCTTAAATAAGTAGGAAGACACCCTGTACTCATGGATTCAAAGACTTCATGATGTTAAGAAACAACACTACTGGTCTACATATTTACTGAATCCCCATCAAAAATCCCTGTGGTCCTTTTAAAAATAGAAAAAATTATCCTAAAATGTATATGGAATTCTAAGGGACACCAAATAGCCAATACACTCTTGGAATAGAAGAACAAAGTTGGGGAATTTCACTATTTCAAAATGTTTTACAAAACAACACTAATCAAAACAAATGGTACTGGCAAAGAATAGACATAGAATATAGACCAATGGTTTAGAATTGAGTCCAGAACTAAACCCATGCATGTATGCTCAATTGGTTTTTGACAAGGTGAAAAGGCCATTTAATGGAGAAAGAATAATCTCTTCAATAAATGGTGCTGGTACAGATGGATATTCTCAGGCAAAATAAACTAATTGGTCCCCTACCTCACACCACATGCAAAAACTAACTCAAAACGGACCAAAGACTTTAATGTAAGAGCTAAAACTGTAAAACTCTTATGTGAAAACATAAATCTCTATGACTTTGGATTTGGAAACCAATTCTTAGATATGATACAAATGCAAATTTTTAAAATTAAACATACTGGGCTTCATCAAAATTTAACTTTTTCTTATCAAATTACACTATCAAGAAAATATAAAGTTAATATACAGAATGGGAGAAAATATTTGCAAATCATATACCTGTTAAAGATCTTATATTCAGAATGTATAAAGAACACTTTCATAACAACAGCAAAAAGATACACATTTCTATTAAAAAATAGTCAAGGGGAGGAAGGCAAGATGGCATCAGTTTAAGTGGGTGCTCAGCATCTCTCTCAGAAAAGACAGCTGATTGGGGACAGGATCCTGCCTTAGTGAGCTGTTCTGGGAGCCCATGGAGCAGGAACATTTGAGACATCGATCTGGAAGGAGCTGTACAGGGAGATAGATTGCTCAAGATATAACCATGAGTTTTTAGCCCTGTGGCTGTAAATCAAGGATGGCTAAGCCCCACTCTCAGGGCAGGGGGCCAGGGTGAGCTCTGACCCTCACTGGCCACTCAATGACAGGGAGCGTTCTCTGAGAGTGGGAGGGTATTGGCAAGGGGTGGAAAGGGGTTTCGTTTCTGTGTGTTTGGTTGCCTGGACCCCCTTTGAACTTCGGGGAGCACACAAGCTGATTCAAAATGGCACCAGGCAGAGGGGAGAGATGAATCTGCTGAGGAAACCTGATTTACCTAACAGCCCTGGGATACAGAGGCTTGGCTTGAGAGAGGATGGAGTCAGCCAATTTAATAATTCCATGCTGAGGACTCTCAGAATTTCAACTCCCCTAAGTGAGTCCGGCAGTGGGAAGTGCTTAATAAGTTTCCAAGAGCCTATTTAGGGTCTCCTAGGAGTTAGGGGTGGTCTAGAAGAGGCTTGAAAATCATTTCTGTGCAGTGAACTCAATCATCAGGGTCCCATTTGAATTTCAAAAAGGAACTCAACCTGACCAGGAGAGGGGAGGGGGATCTTCTCATACAGCCTGCTGAATCCTGCTGCCCTAGAAGAGTCAAACCTGCCTAGGGGAAAGTGACTGAACAGATTTCTAAAGAGCTAAGTGACCCAAATAGAAAGGTAGCTCAGTGTAGGAGTTTCTGCCTTGAATATATGAGGACCCTAGTTCAACTCCCAGCTCCTCTAAGAGTAGCGATCCACTGGGATATCTAACATCCAGCTAGTATTTTAAGACAGGGAAAAGATAGACATTATTTTTGTACTAGCTTCTTTTGGGACCCTTATTTTTCCAAAAAATAAAAGTTTACTTTAAAAATTTTTTTAACTTAGTTTACCTGTTAGGGCCCTACTCAAAACTTGTGGAGAGAAGCCTGAAGGGTAAATGATTGATGAACACAGGCATCCTGAGAAGCTCCACATTGGCCCAAGAAGGAAACACTGTTCCTCCTTAGCTTTGTTTGACTGTTTGTTTGTGTGTTTGTTTGTGGGTTTTTTTTTTTGTTTGTTTCTTGTTTTCTTTTCTCTTTCCTCCTCAACTCCTTTTTAAAATTAGGTGCTGCTAGCTTGTTTCTTCTTTGCTGTGCTTCTTATTCCTTGATTTCCCATTTTCTGTGTATAGTGATGTTATCTACCAATGCTATCTCTTTTCCTTCCTTCATCTTTCTATCTTCTGCTTTGTGTTGTGGTTCTTACATTCCACCTTACTTTAGTCCTCAACTTTTCTGGTTTTGATTTCTATCTTGTCTATTGTTTTCTTTTTTTATTATTTTTTTCTTTCTGTCCTTTCTTTACTTTTTATCTCTCTCCTCATCATTCTAGCCTTTTAAATCATTCTATATATTTTTCTCTATTTGGTTTCCCATTTCATTGTAGGTACTCCACTTCTTTATTCCTATTACACTACACTGCTTAAATGAGCTAGATATTCATTTTACTAATCTTATATGATCCCTCTTATAACTTTTATCATTATTACTACTAAAATCCTTTTCTTTTCTTACCTCTTTTGCTTTCTCTGGCCCTAATTTTTTTCCTTCAAGGAAACATAGTAAAGAGCAAGGAAATAGAACAAGAAGAACAAAGTATCAAAGAGAAAACTTAACATACATACAAAACCAGCAGCTACATAAAACTTTAGAGCAGAGAGAGAAGCTAATCAACTGAATAAACCCATCAAGATAAAAAGATGACCAGACAGCAACAAAAAAATTACAAATCATACTAAGAAACAGGAACACATGGCCCAAACCAATGAACAAACAAACCAAAAACTATGAAGAGATGCCAGACACCAAACAATTAATCAAAGCTGTCCAAACAAATATCATAGACCAACTTAATGAAGTGGTTGAAGAGATTAAGGACATTAAGAAGACAATGGGAGAATATACTGAAAAAAATTGTAAACAACATAAAAAGATAAAGGATAATGATGGTGATTAATGGCACAATCCAAGAAATAAAAAAGACCATGGAATCACATAAGAACAGATTTGGACAGCAGAAGAAAGAATTAGTGATGTGGAAGACAGTACATGTGAAATCAGATGGTAGAACAGATAGTTAAAAAGATAGGAAAAATACAGCAGGGACCTAGCTATTTAAATGACAATACAAAACACACAAACATATGCATTATAGGCATCCCAGAGGGAGAAGAGAAGGGAAAGGGAACAGAAGTAGTGTTGTAGAAAATAATGGCTGAAAACTTCCCAACCCTATTGAGGGAGATGGACATACATGCCTAGGAAGCACAGTGTACCCCAAACAGTATAAATCCCAACAGGCCTAGTCCAAGATATATGCTTGTTAAAATGTCCAATTCTCAAAACAAAGAGAAAATACTCAAGGCAACAAAAGAAATGAGAACCATGACATACAAGGAAAGCTGAATAAGAATAAGTGCTGACTTCCCAACTGAAACCATGAAGTAAAGAAGGTAGTTGTATGACATAGCAAGGTACTAAGAGGAAAATACTTTCTGCCATGAATTCTCTGTCCAGCAAAGTTGGCATTCAAATGTGATGGAGAATTCAAAATAGTCACAAACAGAAATTAAGAGAGTTTGCTAATAAGAAACTTGCCCTTCACAATATACTAAAGAGAGTTTTGTATGTTGAAAGGAAAAAACAGGAGAGAGAGAGAGGTGGAAGAGAGTGTAAGAAAAACTAAAAACACCAAAAGAGAAATAAAACAATATATGACATAAATAAACCCAAAGAATATATGGCTGATGTAAGAAATTCCTTGAGATTAATAACATTAAATGTTAATGGATTAAAATCCTCATTCAAGAGACACAGATTGGCAGAATGGATAAAGAAATATGATCCATCTATATATTGTCTAAACGAAACCCACCTTAGATGCAGGGATTCAAGGAGGCTGAAAGTGAATGGCTGGGAAACAATTTTACAAGCATACAATAACCAAAAAAGGGCTGGAGTAGCTATACTAATGTCAGACAAAATAGACATTAAATGCAAAACTATTCTAAGGGAAAAAGACAGACACTATATATTAGTACAAAGGGTAAACTTTCATAAGAAAGAACAATCATAAACATTAATGCACTAAATTAGGTCACTTCAAAATACAAACACTGGAAAGACTAAGTGGAAACATATATACCTCTACAATTAGAGTGGGGGACTTTAATACACCATTATCACCATTCGACAGAACACCTGAACAGAGAATCAATAAAGAAACAAAGACTCTGATTAATACATTAAAGGATCTGGACCTAATAGACATATACAGAAAGCTACACCCAAATACAGCAGATATACATTCTTCTTGAGTGCACATGTGTCATACTCCAAGATAGACCACATGCTAGGCCACAGAACAACTCTCAATGAATTCTGAAAGATTGAGATTTTATAAAGTAATTTCCCTGACCACAGTGGAATGAAATTAAAAACCACTGAAGTATAGAGAATCAGATTAGGCACAAAGATATGGAAATTAAACAACACACTGTTAGACAAACAGTGGGTCAAGGAGGAAATCTCAAAAGAAATCAGTAACTACCTTGAAACAAATGAAAATGACAACACAACATATCAAAACCTATGGGATGCAGCCAAAGCTATACTGAGAGGGAAATTCATAGCTATAAAGCATATATCAAAAAAGAAAGAACTAAATTTGAAGACCTAACTGCACACCTGGAGGACTTGCACAAACAACAACTAACTTACCACAAAGGAAGTAGAAAGAAGGAAATAACAAAGATTAGAGCAGAACTAAACCAAATAGAAAATAAGAAAGCACTAGAAAAAATAAACAAACCCAAAAGCGGGTTCTTCTAGAAGATCAATAAAATTGACAAACCCTTAGCCAGACTAACAAAGAAAAAGTGAGAGCAGATGCAATACGCAAAATAAGAAATGAGAAAGAGGATATCACCATTGACCCCAAAGGAATAAACAGTATTATAAGAGGATACTTTGAAAAATTGTATGCCAACAAGAATGATAATATAGAAGAAAAGGACGAATTCCTAGAAACAAACAAGCAGCCTACATTGATGAAAGAAGAAATTGATGAACTCAACAGTCTAATTATAAGTAAACAGATAGACACAGTCATCAAAAACCTCCCAAAAAAGACCCCAGGACCAGACTGCTTCATGTGAATTCTACCAAACATTCCAGAAAGAGTTAACACCAATCCTGCTTAAGCTCTTCCAAAAATAGAAGTAGAAGGAACATTGCCTAACTCTATGATACCAAAATTACCCTCATACCAAATCCAAACAAAGATTCAACAATAGAGGAAAATTACAAACCAATCTCTTAAGTGAACCTAGATGCTAAAATCCTCAACAAAATATTTACTAATTGCATTCAGCAACATATCAAATGAATTATACCATGACCAAGTGGGATTCATCCTGGGTATGCAAGGATGGTTCAACATAAAGAAATCAATGTAATACACCACATAAACAGACTGAAAGAAAAAAAATCACAGAAAAAGCATTCGACAAAATACAGCACTCTTACCTGATAAAACACTGCAAAAGATAGGAATGCAAGGAAGCTTTCTGAACATGATAAAGGGTATATATGAAAAACCCACGGATAACATTATCTTCAATGGTGAATACCTAAACTTTTCCCTCTAAGATTGGGAACAAGACAAGGATACCCACTATCAGTGCTCCTATTTGACATTGTCTTAGAAGTACTTCCTTGAGCACTGAGGCAAGAAAAAGATATAAAAGGCATCAAAATTGGAAAGGAAGAAGTAAAAATCTCACTATTTGCAGATGACATGATCCTATACATGGAAAGCCCTGAGAAATCTACAACAAAGCTTCTAGAACTTATAAATGAGTTCAGGGTATAAGATCAATGCTCAGAAATCAGTAGCATTTCTGCACACCAATAACAAGCAATTTGATATAATGGGATATAAGCTCTTCTCTATTGGAGGTGGAGTGGACATCACCATCCCAGAATCCTCAGGATTTTTGGAAGAGCTTTGGACTAGAGTGGAGTTACTGGTATTCTTTATAGACATATTGTGATTCAAGCAATGGAAGAAATTAAAACATTAATTTGGAGCCGGGAGCCACTGGATGCTCTGGGGGAAGAGAGAGGGAAAAGCAATTGTAATACAAGGACTTTTTCAGGACTGGGGAATTGTCCTGAGTGACATTGCAATAACAAATTTAGGTCATTTTATATCATCATATAACATGCAAAACTGTGTGGGAGAGAGGGTGGTCTACAATGTGAACTGTGGTCCATGCTTAATGGCAAAGACCCAGGATGTGTTTATCTGTTGCAGGTGATGTGCCACACTAATGATGGATATTTATGTTGGAGGCTGTGGGAGGTGGGGCATATGGGAATCCCTATAATTTTTGTGTAATGTTAATGTAATCTAAGTATTTTTTTTTAATTAAAAATTTTTTCTAAAAAATAAAAAAAAGTCAATAGCATCTCTGTAAACCAATAATAAACAATCTGAGGAGGAAATCAAGAAAAAAATACCATTTAAGTAGTAACTTAGAGAATTAAATAACTAGGATTAAATTTAACTAAAGATATAAAGGACTTATATACAGAAAACTATACAAAAATGTTAAAGGAAATCAAAGAAGACTTAAATAAATGGAAGAATATTCCCTGTTCATGGGTAGGAAGACTAAACATCATTAAGATGCCTATCCTACCCAAACTAATTGACAAATTTAATGAAATTCCAATAAAAATCAACACAGTATTTTTAATGAATTGGAAACACTAACTACTAAATTTATTTGGAAGGTTAAGAGGCCCTGAATTGCCAAGGACATATTGAAAAGAAAAATGAAATGGGGTGTATCCATGTATTTTATCTCGTGCATTTAAGCTTATCATTATTATTCCATTTTCCGATTAATTGTATTTGGTTATTATATAGGCTTCATCTTCAAGAAAGGTTTAAATCACAAAAGGGTACAATGGGGGCTGCAGAGGATCATGGGTATTGGGTGTCTGGGATGGAGGATTCATGGGAGGAAGTTCATCTGAATATACATGAAAGATATATAAAATTTTCCAAATGTCAAGGGGTGGGGCATGGTTACAGTGGGTGGACAATCACTCAATAAATGAGGGAATTCTGAATTCTCAGCCTGGAGAGCTCTGCCACATTCTCTAAGGGAGCAGCAACAGTCCCCTGAGTGCAGGAGCAGTGTCTGGCAAAAGAGGATGGTCCACTAATGGGTTCTTGTTATTGATGACTAGCCTTATGAATCTTTGCTCTTGTAATTGAAACTTAGCCTACTGTTTTGGGGTGCCTAAGGGTTGCTACCTGAGAGCATCCTTGTTGCTCAAATGTGGCCTCTCTCTAAGCCAAACTCAGCATATGAATGCATTACCTTCCCCCCAGTGTGGGACATGACTCCGGGGATGAGCCTCCATGGCAATGAGGGAGTAACACCAAGTGTCAACTGGCAATATGACTGGAAGAAGACCTTGAATAAAAGGGGGAAAGGTAAAGACAAATGAGTTCATGTGGCTAAGAGACTTCAAATAGAGTCATGAGGTCATCCTGGAGGTAACACTTAGGCACACCTCAGTAGGATCTCATAGGATAACAAAGTGGATATCACCCCACACAGACGGGCTCCTGAGGGCTCTGGAGACACTGAGGTCCTATATAAGGGGGGATAGCTCTAGACATTGATGCCTTATCAGTGGGCTCTACTTTGGAATCTGTCCTCCTGAGAGTGACAGAGTTGGACCCAAATAATTCCTCCCTGCACATGGTCCATCAGTCCCTTCTATTCAAACCTATATGTGATGATGGAGTTTGTAGGTGTACTTACAGAGTCTGGAGCCTCTGGCTTGCCCATGTGCCAGCTGTACCTGAAATCTTAGTGGAGCTGCAACTCCTACTCTACAGCTCAATGGACTCACCCAAGTCACCTGGTGAGGAGATGATGATGGACAATGGCCATCCCAGGGAATGGAGAAAGCCTGCAGCCTCAGGCAGGATAATCCCGTCCAACGTATCCATGAGATATATGCCCTCTCTCACTTGGAGGTGGAGTGGACATCACTATCCCAGATTCCTCAGGATTGGGGGAAGAGCTATGGACTAGAGTGGACTTAATGGTATTCTGTTGTAGACATATTGTGATTCAAGCAATGCAAGAAATTACAACAATGAGGTGGAGCCAGTGGCCACTGGATGCTTTTGGAGCAGGGAAAGGAAAAGCAGTTGTAATACAGGTGCTTTTTCAGGACTTGGGAATTATCCCGAGTGACATTACGATTTCAGATATAGGCCATTTTACGTCAGCATATAACATGCAGAACTGTGTGGGAGAGAGTGTGGTCTACAATGTGAACTATAGTCCGTGTTTAGCAGCAAAGCCCCAGGATGTGTATATCCATTGTAGGTGATATGCCACACTAATGAAAGATGTTTTTGTGGAATGTTATGGGAGGTGTGGGAGGTGGAGAACATGGGAATCCCTGTAATTTTTGTGTAACATTTATGTAATCTAAGCATCTTTTAAAATATTTTTAAAAAATGTAAACCATAATGTATATCATTGACAATGTTTAGTAGCTATGTTTCACTATTTGTATATCAGTTATAAAAATGCTACCATCCAAATATAGAGAGGTATTAATATGGAGGGGAGGAAAGGAGGAGGATGTTGGATTTATGAGAGCCTCCTGTATTCTGTGACTATGCTGTGACCTAAAACTTCTTTGAAAAGAAAATGAAAAATAGTTGGACACTGGGGAATGAGAGGGGGAAGGTGTCACGGTACAGACTGGACACCAGATATGCAGTGATGAAAGGCATAATGTCAAAATTTTTTTTTTTATTTTTCATTTTTTTGATATCCCAGTATTTTAATTTAATTTAATTTTTAGTTTTTTAAAATTTTTATGTATTTTATCTCTTACATTTAAACTTATCATTAATATTTTATTTTCCTATTAGTTATATTTGGCTATTGTAATGGCTTCATCTTTTGAAGAAGCTTTGGATCACAGAAGGGTTACAACTGGGGTGGGGGAGGATTGTTGGTGTGGGGTGTCAGTGATGGGGAATTCAAGGGAGGAAGTTCACCTGAGCATACATATAAGGTACATAAAAATGTTCAGATGTTCATGGGGCATTGTCACAGTGGGTGGAGACTCACTCAATAAATGAGAGAATGCTAAATTCCCATCCTGGAGAGCTCTGCCACATTCTCTAAGGAAACAACAACAGTCCCTCCATGTGCAGGGACTGTGACTGGTGAAGGAGGATGATCTACTGAAGGGCCTTTGATATTGATGACTGGGGTTATGAGTCTTGCTCTTGAAATTGAAACTTAAACTATAGTTATGGGTATAGTCTCAGTATTGCCTCCTGAGAGCCTCCTTGTTGCTTGTATGTGGGCTTTCTCTAAGCCAAACCTAGCAAAGTTATAGCAAAGGTAACACAACAATGCACAATAGTAATAATAGTGAAATCTGGGTACAGGAGGGGTATATGGGAACTCTGTGATTTCTGCATGATTTTTTGATAAACCTAAAAATTCTCTAATAAAAAGATTATAAAAATTAGCAATAAAATATCGATGATTTTTGTTGTTTTAAATAATTAACAGCAGAAGGCCAAGACAATACAATAAAGCAGTAAATCATTTGTCATTATTCATAGATCATAGGACTGTCTCAGTAGAAAATTTTAAGACCCATAAAAATATTGAGAGCTTAGTATATATATATGTAATACAAAAATCAATTGCATTTCTATATATCACCTTCAAATAGACATTTTCACAGAAGTTAGGTGAAAGCAGAAGACACTGATAAGGAAAGATCAGGATAATAGTAGGCTAGAAGGAAAGAATATTATTATTAACTGGATGAAATATATCACAATGGACTCACTTAGCTGATATTTGGGTGGAGTGTATTATCAGAAGTAGCCTGAATGGTACTAATTCCTTGCTAGATTATTTAGCTGAAACCTGACTCAGTGACCACCCAGAGAAATGATGCATTAGATCTATTAGATATGACTCTGCTAACATTTCCTAACAATGTCCATTGTGGAAAACAAGTCACCCATCCCTGAAATCTTGAAAAAAAGTCATTAATAAGGGAAGAATGGGGGTTGGAGCCAAGAATTGTTGTATGACCCTGATAATGTCATTTTACTATTAGATACACACATGGAGATGTCAGGTAATAAAGCTAAGAGTTATTGAGCATGTACACTGGTGCCATGGATCCTTCTAAGTGTTTTTCCTTTCTTAAGGTATTTGCTCTGCATGAAAACCATGAGAGGAATATATTATTATAATCCAGATGTTATAAAGGAAGAAGTTGAGGCATATAGAGTTAAGCAGATAATTGAAATTTTGAATCTGAACCTCAGAGGAGCCGGCATAGCTGGTGGTGTAAACTTGAATGTCATCAGCTACGGACAGCTAGGCACTTAATGAGACAACATAGAGAGAGGTGTCAATACAGAGCAGAGGACTAAGCAATGAGTCCTTGGGTTCTCTGATATTTAGGAGCCTGTCAGAAAAACTGGAGATGTGCAATGCCATGACATGGGATATAAGCAGTCAGTGACAGTAGATTGTAACAACTACACCCTCTCTTTAACAATGTACAGATCTGCTAATTTTTCATAATGCTAAATTGCCACCCTGGCTCTCTTCTTTCCCAAAATTAGAACAAGAAAGTGTACGTATCACACAGCTTTCAAATATTCAGTGTG
Source organism: Tolypeutes matacus (assembly GCA_026826555.1). Lineage (NCBI taxonomy): Eukaryota > Metazoa > Chordata > Mammalia > Cingulata > Chlamyphoridae > Tolypeutes > Tolypeutes matacus. Next base: position 1,373,800 of record JAKSZT010024889.1, on the reverse strand, counting down.
CACTCAAAAAATTCTGTAATTCTTGAACTATTTTTTTCTTGAATTACTTTGTGCATTTAAACTCACAGCCAGGACAAGGGTTCTCAGTACAGGCACAGCACACAGTGTGAGTGGCAGAAACAGAAATGTCTCTCTCCAAAGAATATAAGAATAAGACATTTAATTTTTGCAGTGTCTATTGTATTTTTTCTATACCTTCATTATACAAGTTCTTTTCTCACTTTAATTCTAAATTGTATTTGGAATAGTGTCAATTTATTAATTATGTTTTCATAGATAAATGAAGCTGTGCAAAGTTAAGAATCCAAAAAATATTCATTGATTCATTCATTCAGCAAATATTTTTGGATACTTTCTAGGTGTCAGATACAATGTATGTACCAGACATCCACTAACAGAGCAGACAAGTTTTTGATCTCATGGAAATTAATTATGTGGAGAAGACAGGTGGTAAACAAGCAAAATATCACATCATATATAATATGAGGGAGGGATACATGTTATTTTATTGGCATCCCATTTTTTGTCTCTCACTAAAGGGCCTCTCTCTACTGTGACAACAATATAAGTAAAATGTTTGAAAAGACTCCATGAGGTCATTTTACATGAAAAACCCATTTCATTTCAGTTTCAGTTGATAGTTGTTTATATACTGTTTTGTCAGTTTTTAGTTTTGAATATCATTTTACGGCTGACGATAGGACACAAAGCCAAATCCTGCTTGTGAGAACATGAACATTGTGGAGGTGTGAGGAACTAAGCAGTAGTTTCATTGACTTCAAAGGTGAGGTGCAGGGTGGAGACATTAAGGAATGGATGGACATTATTCCTCTCCCCATCTGCTCTTTATATCCTTCCCTGTAGATTATGACAAAATTGAAACCTCTCTTTTTTCATCTTGCAACTTTTAAGAAAACCAATGGAATATTTTCTTCATGGTCTTTTTTTTTTAACTTTATTTTGTATATTTAATAATTGAAAACATAAACAATTAAAAACTAAAAAGTAAACACAGATGAATAAATATATACATTTCTCTAATGTAATGGATACATGTAAATATTTTTTTTTGAATCAAACAATATATTACACAATATATTTGGTTCATAGTAATGCATTCATACAGTATTTGTCCTTTTGTGTCTGGCTTGCTTCACTCAACATAATGTCCTTCAGGTTCATCCATGTTGCCATATGCTTTATGACTTCATTTCTTTTTACAGCTGCATAATATTCCATTGTGTGAATAGACCATAGTTTGTTTATCCATTCATCTGTTGAGGAACACCTGGGTTGTTTCCAACTTTTGGCAATGGTGAATAATGTGGCTATGAACATCGGTGTGCAGATGTCTGTTCGTGTCACTGCTCTCAGTTCTTCTGGGTATATACCCAGTAGTGGTATTGCAGGGTCACATGGCATGTCTATATTCAACTTCTTTAGGAACTGCCAAGCAGTCCTCCATAGTGGTTGTATCATCCTGCTTTCCCACCAACAGTGAAGAAGTGTTCCTATCTCTCCACATCCTCTCCAACACTTGTAGTTCTCTGTCTTTTTAATAGTGGCCATTCTGATAGGTGTGAAATGATATCTCATTGTAGTTTTGATTTGCATTTCCCTAATCATGAGTGATGTTGAGCATTTCTTCATGTGTTTTTTTGCCATTTGTATTTCTTCTTCGGAGAAATGTCTATTCAAATCTTTGGCCCATTTTTTAGTGGGTCATTTTTCTTTTTATTTTTGAGTTGTAACATCTCTTTATATATCCTGGATATTAAACCCTTATCAGATATGTGATTTCCAAATATTTTTTCTCATTGAGTTGGCTGCCTTTTCACCCTTCTGACAAAGTCCTGTGAGGTGAAAAAGTGTTTAATTTTGAGGAGGTCCCATTTATCTACTTTTTCTTTTGTTGCATGTGCTTTGGGTGTGAGGTCCAAGAAACCACCACCTACTACAAGGTCTTTAAGATGTTTCCCTACATTTTCTTCTAGTAGTTTTATGGTCCTGGCTTTTATATTTAGATCTTTGATCCATTTTGAGTTGATTCTTGTATAGGGGGTGAGATAGGGTTCCTTTTTCATTCTCCATGGTCTTTTGAAAATACATAGCAAGATAATTTATTACAACTTCAACTGAATGTGGAATTTTCCTCTATTTGTCTTCTTTCCTATCCAAAGGAGGTAGCTGGGCTCTGCAAGGCAGAAGCTGCCAAAAATGCATGGCTTTACAGATCTGTTTCAAAGTCAGCTCATTGAAGTGATCTCACTGAGTGAAATGGAGGGGAAAGTGGGTTGGAGTGCAAAAGGAGAGCCCTAGACATTGGGAAGGGATGGAGCCATACTTGTTAATACTATCCTGGAGTAGGTGGCAACAATTTGGAGGGAAATGGGGGACCTAGGGTGCCAAATCCCCTAATGGTGCTTCCAGCCATGACAAGCTGCTCATGCTCAAGCAGGGCATGGAATCAGCAGAGCCAATGCCTCAGGAAAATCACATAGGCTTGTACAAGGGTTGTGCTGATGCTCTTCTCCAATGCCTTGATACTTCATTATATCCTGGAGATAATTGCAGAACTATAGGCAGTGGGGGTACCCTAAGAGGAAATAATTTTAAGTTTTCCACCATTTTGTAAACAAGTACCTCCGACATGGAGTTTCATTTATTTAAAGACATAGTATGCATAAAATTCTTTATTGCACATGTGATTTTATGCACAGATTTGCACATACAGATATTTATCATTAATCCATTCAATTGTAAAGATTTACTATATAATGATTACATGTAAGATGCAATGCCCGACACTCTTGAAAATGAAATGACTAGAAGGTCCCTCAACCTTTGGAGAGAAGCAGAGCCTGGTTAAAAACTGTTTTAGTTAGGGAAGCAGGTAGAGCTCAGTGGTTGAGTGCTGGCTTCCCATGTATAAGGTCCTGGGTTCAATTCCTGGTACCTCCTTTAAAAAAAAGTGATTTATTTATCTTTTGCTGTGTAGCAAATGAACACCATATGTAGAGGTTTATAAACAACAATCATTTCCTGCACTCGTGACTTTTCAGATTGGCAGTTGGGGATTCTTCTGGTCTGGTCCAGGCTCAGCTGCACTCAAATGGACTTGCACACATATTTTTAATCTGCTGCCAGGTCAGTTGGTTGCCAGCTGGTCTAAAATCAAACAAACTGCAACAGCTGCACCCTTCCTTTTTATGGTCTCTATCATCAAGCAAGCCAGTCAGGTCTCATTCACATAGATTTTCAGTCCTCAAAAAGCAAGAAGATGGCAATGCCAATTTCAATTCTCTGCTTTTATCTGGTTTTCTACTGTCTCAAAGACTAAAGCAGTCATAATATTGGTCCCATTTGAAGGGTGGTAAAAAGCTACTGCTCTTGATAAAAAAGACCTGAAAAGTTACATTAGAAGGCATAGGTACAGAGAAAGGGAGAATTTTTTTTGCAAACAACTAAAACAAGTGATATAATTGAGCATCTTTCAAGTAATGTAAATTGTTCAATGCAATGGAGTAGAGAGCAGAGTGAGAAATTCTACAAAAAGGTCAGAGAGATTTAAGCCAAGAAATCATGTTTTAACTAAACATAAAATATAAATATAAATGGATGGTTAGGAGGTGGAAATGGCACAAGACATTGTGGAAACTCCAAATTTTCCCCTGAGGCCATAGTGCATGTGAGAAAAGTCTGAAGAGGTAGGATGGGCCACTGTGGCATTTTTCTATATCCATGAACAAACAAAGACCTTCTTTTTTCTGTTGTACTTTCCAACAACTTGTCCCTTTTCACCCTTGGGATTCATACAAATCAAGCCATTCTCTTCCCCAAATGACAGATTTTATTGTGTAGTAGTTGTCAGGTACTACCCTACTCAAATGTTTTTTTTTTTTTTTTCTTTTTTTTTTTTTTATTATGGGTAAAAATCAAAATTCTCACAATAGGGCAACATGGGAATCCCAGTGGGTTCCGTGTAATACTCAAATGTTTTCTACAATTTTCTAGTTCTCCTTTTCTAAATAGCCTCCAGAACAATTACAGAGTATTGACTCAACCATCAGACAGTAGATTTTTACCAGAATGTACTCCTAAACCTCCTAGACAGTTTGATCACAGAGGTCCTGAGCTCAGTCTTTTTTTGTGATGGCAGTCACAACCCTGTTATAAAGGCCCCAAATGGAAGTACATGGAAGGGCTAAGGACATTCACCATAAAGTTTTTTGTGTATCAGGGTCAGTAAGATGAAATACTGTTACCTCCAGCAGCCAAATCACAGAATCCCAGTCTACTGGATTTCAGTGAAGGATGTGTCCTTTGGAGGAGTTATCATACATTTGTTGAACCCACTATGAGTCAGATATTGTCATAATTTCTAGAACTGCAAAGGTGAGGTAAAGCTGTTCTTTACCCCAAGTTGCTACAGTCCACTTGGAGGGGGCAGATTTGTGACTGAGAATCTCCCATGAAGCATAAAGAGAGCTACAATGGGGAATAATTATATGCTCTGAATACATTAAACACAAAAATCTAGTTAGGACACACTCAGTAAGCTATGATCTTACTTTAACAATAACAGCAAGCATTCACATGGCCTTATTCTATACCAGGCATTCACTATTCATAGTGCTCACATATATTAACCTATTTCATCACAACTACAACAGTATGAGATGGAAAAGGTCCTCCCTATCTTACAGTTCAGGGAAGTAAGTCATAGGGAGCTCAAGTGAAATGTCCAAGATCACATGACTGGTAAAGGCTGGAGCTGGGACCCAAATACAGGAGCTTGGCTGGGATCAACTTTCTTAAACAATGTGTCTCTGAGGCAGGGTGAGCTAGGGCAAGGGAGGGGAAAGCTAGTCTTCAAGTCAGAGGAAGCAGCCTGTGTAAAGACTCAGAAGCGAAGAGAACTGAGAGTTGTCCTGAGGGGACATTTTGTGAACAGGATTGGAGAAATAGCTTTCAACCAGAGTCAAACGAGAGATTTGGGAGAAAGCAACAGTCCATCATAGTTAGCTATCACTCCCTGCAACCCCATCACTCTACCCCCAATGGTTGGCCACTTCTTTGAGAGCAGGGAGAAGTTTCCATTTATTTTGATTATAAAACCTATCTCCCCACAACCAATCTCCTGCTTCAACAATTGTTCAATGTTTCATGTTGCCATTTTTAGGTTCAAATATAGCCCTTTGAACTGACCTATGTCACTGATGATGTTGCACAAGGGTTACTGGAAGTCTTGGCACATATTCATGTCCCAACACTTCTTCCATGAGGTTGACAATTTAAAATCTGCCTGTGGGAGAGCAAATTTGGCTACCAATTTATGGATATTTCGGATTAAATGAGTCCATAACTCAGGAGAGGTCAAGACATCACCTACAACTAAGAGGTGAAATAAAAATCTTTCAGAGGTTGTTCTTGGTTCACATGCACCTAGATAAGGTAAAATAGTGATCTAGGATGAAAAAGCCTTTCTTTAAGTCTTTAGGTAAGGATGGAAGGAAAATTGTCTCTGATTGATGGGGACTGGGTTTCAAAGGATCTGATTTCTTCTGATAGAAGAAGGGGCTATACATAACAAGGGGATAGAAGATTTCCCTTGATTTTTTCTTGGACCTGATTTCCCCTGGGACAGAAGAAAGAAAATAGAATTTTGAGTGAATGTATGATGCTTAATGAGACTTTCACTTAAAAAAATGCTAACTATCAATTAGCAGACAATTAACATAGGAATGATTAATTGAAGTGTAAATGAATGGGCAAACACAAGATTTCTACTCTGAGTAGGAGGGACTTTCCAGAATAAGTATAGACAAGTTACACAATATCAGGAGAGTAATTTAACTATTTTAAGTTGATGGAAAAGGAGGAACTAAGAAGGCAACTGGGGCAGACGTGTGTGGGCCAGGGGGATTTGTACTTCTTTTCATTACATATTCTAATTAGATTGAATGCATCTTTTTTATTAGAGAAGTTGTGAGTTTATAAAGTAATCATGCATCACATATAGGATTCCCATACAGCACCCACCAATCATATTTTACATTGTTGTGGAATATTTTTTATAATTGATAAAAGAACTTTCAAATACTATTAACAATAGTCCATAACTTATATTAGGTGTATTTTTCCATAAACCACCCTATTTTTGATACCACATATTAGTATTTTACATTTATTATAATGCCTTAAAGAATGTTCTCATAGGTGTACTGTTAGTCATGGTCCACCACCCACCTCAGGGTTAACTGTCTTATACAGTTCCATGCAATGTAAAATCATCCAAAGTGTATATTCAATGACTCTCAATTTCATCACAAAGTTGTGCTTTCCTCTCCAGTCAGTTTTAGAGCATTTTATACTTCAAAATATACCCCCTTATATGCTCCTATTGCTGACTCTTGGCATTGATATAGTAACTTTGTTGTCCTTGATGCAACAATATTACAATATTACTGTTATGTATAGCCCACAAGTCACATTAGTTGTGTTTTTCCCATGTATCACCATATTAACCCCTTGAAATAGTGACAGACATTTGTTCTAGTTCATAGAAGAACATTCTTGTATTTGTGCTATTAGCCACAATCCTAATCCACCACCAAAGCTCACTATGTTATACAATCCCCAAATTCTCCTCTAGGTTTCTTTCTATTGACTTCAACATCCCTAGATTACCCCCTTCAGCATGATCGCATTTATAAATCAGCAGTTAGTTATACTACCTATAATGTATTTACATCAACAGTATCAATTTCCAAACATGTACAATCAACCTTAATAAAATTTTTATATACATTAAACATCAGCTCCACTTACCAATCCATGTTCCATCTCCTAGTGATCTATACTCTAGATTTTTAACCCATGAGTTTATGTATTGTATTTATTTCATATTAGTGTAACCATACAATATTTGTCTTTTTGTGTTTGGCTTATTTCACTCAGCATATTGTCCTCAAGGTTCATTAACATTGTCTTATGCATCCTTATTTAATTTCTTCTTATAGCTGATTAGTATTCTGTTGTATGTATACACCACATTTTGTTTGTCCATTCATCAGTTGATGTATACTTGGGCTGGTTCCATATTTTAGCAATTGTGAACAATGCTGCTATGAACATCTGTGTGCAAATGTCAGTTGGCATTTTTGCTTTCAATTCTTCTGAGTATATTCCTAGTAATGGGATTTTGGATCATACAACAATTCTGTATTTAGCTTCTTGATATACCACCAAACTGTCTTCCACAGAGGATGCACCATTTTACATCCTCACCAATAGTGAATGAGTGTTCCTACTCCTCCACACCCTCTCCAGCACTTGTAGTTTTCTGATTTTTAAATAATGGCCATTCTATAAGGTGTGAAATGGTATCTCATTGAAGTTTTGATCAGCATTTCTCTACTAGCTAGTGATGTTGAACATTTCTTCATGTACTTTTTGGCCATTTGTATTTCTCCTTTGGAAGAACAAGTCTATTCAAGTCTTTTGTCCATTCGTAAATTGGGTTGATTATCTTTTTATTAATTATTTGTATGACCTTTTTACATACTCTAGAAATCAAATGCTTATCTGATTTGTGGTTTTCAAATATTTTCTCCCATTGAATAGGCTATCTTTTCACCTACTTGGCAAAGTCATTTAAAGCATATAGTATTTAAGTATGAGGAGGTCCTGTTTATCTTATTTTTTCTTTCATTGCTTGTGCTTTGCATATAATGTTTAAGAAAACACCACCTGCCACAAGATTTTGAAGATGTTTCCCTATATTATTTCTAGGCATTTCATGGTTCTGGCTTTTATATTTAGTTCTTTAGTGCATTTTCACTTGATTTTTATATAAGGTGTGAGATAGGTGTCCTCAATCCTTCTTTTGGTTATGGATAGTCAGTTCTCCCAGCACCATTTATTAAATAGACTCTTCTGACCCAACTGGGTGGACATGCCAACCTTGACAAAAATCACTTGACCATAGATGTTAGGGCCTATTTCTTTTTTTCTTTTTTTTTTTTTTTTTTAGATTTTTTTTATTTTTATTTATTCATTTATCCCCCCCTTGCTGCTTGTGCTCGCTGGGTCAGCTAACCACGCCGTGCAGGCAGGCTTGCCTTCACCAGGAGGCCCCGGGAACCAAACCTGGGGCCTCCCATATGGTAAATGGGAGCCCTACTGATTGAGCCACAGCCGCTTCCCAATTAGGGCCTATTTCTGAACTCTCAATTCTGTTCCATTGATCTATATGTCTATCAATAGGACAGTACTATTGTGTTTTTACCACTGTAGCTAAAAATATGATTTTAGTAAGGAATATAGAGTTCTCAAATTTTGTTCTTATTTTTAAAGAAATTTCTGGCTATATGAGCAGTAACTAGATAATTGGCTTTTCCATTTTGCAAAAAGGCTTTTGGAATTTTTATTAAGATTACATTGAATCTGTAAATCAATTTGGGTACAAATGACATCTTAAAAATATTTACTCTACTAGTGCATGAACACAGATTGCCCTTCCATTTATTTAGGTCATCTTTGATTTCTTTAAGGAATGTTTTACAGTTTTCTGAATACTGGTCCTTTATGTCCTTGGTTGAGTTTCTTCCTAAATATTTGATTCTTTTCATTACTATTGAAAATGGATTTTTTTTCCTTACTTCCTCCTCAGATTGGTCGTTAATATTTTATCAAAACAACACTGGTATTTGAATATTAATATTGTATCTTGCCACTTTGCTGAACTTCTTTATTAGCTCTATAGTTTTGTTGTAGATTTTTTGGCACTTTTTAGATATAGGATATAATCAGCAAATGGTGAATGTTTTACTTCTTCCTTTCCAATTTTGATGCTTTTTTAATTCTTTGCTTGCCTGCTTGTTTTCTTAATAAAAACACACCAAAAGGTAGAAAAATAAGGAATCTCTAAACATGGTAAAATGCCAATCTGAAAAACACACAGCTAGCATTGTATTCAATTGTGAAAGACTGAAAGTTCTTTGCTGAGATTGAGAAAAAGATAAGGATGCCCATTAACACCACTGTTATTCAATATTGTGCTAGAGGTTCTATCTAGAGCAATTAAGCAAGGAAAAGAAATAAAAGACATTCAAATAGGAAAGGAAGAAGTACAACCTTTACTCTGCACTGATAATATGGTCTTATATCTAGGAAATCCTGAAAAATCCGCAACAAAGCCTCTAGAACTAATAGATGAGTTCAGCAAAGTGACTGGATACAAGATTAATATGAAAAATCAGTAGTGTTTCTATACTCTACTGATGAGCAGCCTAAGGAGTAAGTCAGAAAAAGAATTCCATTTATAGTAGTGACTAAAATAGTCTAATATTTAGGAATAAACTTAACCAAGTACATAATGGACCTGTGTTGAGAACACTACAAAACATTGCTAAAAGAAACCAAAGAAGACCTAAATAAATGGAAGGATATTCCTTGTTCATGGATTGGAAGACTAAATATCATTAAGGTGTCAATTCTACCCAAACTGATTTACAGATTCAAGGTAATCTCAATAAAAATCCCTCAACCTTTTTTGCAGAAATGGAAAATCCAATCATTTTGTAGACTAAAGGGCCCTGAATAGCAAAAATATGTCTTTATAAAGAAGAATGAAATTGGAGAACTCTCACTTCCTGACTTTAAATCATTTTACTTAGCTACAGTCATTAAAACAACATTGTACTGGAATAAATATAGACATATTGAACAGTGGAAACAAATTGAGAACTCAGAAATAGACCCTCACATCTATGGTCAAGTGATTGTTGACAAACTGTTAAGCCTATCCCCTCCAACTGTGTCAGAACACTCTTTAACAAATGGTACAGATGAACTGTATATCCATATCCAATAGAAAGAAAGAGGGCCTCTATTTCACACCTTATACAAAAATTAACTCAAATTGGATCAATAACCTAAATATAAAATTGGAGCCATGAAACTCCTAGGAGAAAATATAGGGAAACATCTTCAAGATCTATTCCTAGGTGATAGTTTTTTAAACCTTATACCCAAAGCATGAGCAACAAAAGAAAATATAGATAAATGGGACCTCCTCAAAATTAAACATTTTTGTTCTTAAAAAGTCTTTGTCAAGAAGGTGAAAAATGTAGCCAATTCAAAGGAAGAAAATATTTGGAAACTACTATAAGAGTTTAATATCCATGTTACATAATGGATGTTACAACTCAGTGACAAGAAGACAAGCAACCCAATTAAAAAATGGGCAAACGACTTGAATAGACTTTTTTTTTTCAAAGAGGTAATACAAATGGCAAAAAGCACATGAAAAAATGTTCAATATTTCTAGCTATTAGGGAAATGCTGATCAAAACTACAATGAGGTACAGTTTCACACCTTAGTGAATGGCCTTTATTTAAAACACAGAAAACTACTAGTGCTGGAGAGGATGTGGAGAAATAGGAATACTCCTTCACACTGTTGGTGGGAATGTAAAATGGCGCAGCCTTTGTGAAGACATTTTGGTGTTACATCAAAAAGCTAAATAAACAACTGCCATATGATCCATCAATCTTGTTACTAAGAATATATTCAGAAGAATGGAAACTAAGGATGTGAACTGACCTTTTCACACCAATGTTCATAGCAAAATTAATCACAATTTCTAAAATATGGAAACTGCCTAAGTGTCCATCAACCAATGAATGGATAAACAAAATATGGTATATACCTACAGTGGAATACTATTCAGTTGTAAAAAGAAATGAAACCAGGATGCATATGAGAACATGGATGAACCTTGAGGACATTATGCTGAGTGAAATAAGTCAGACACAAAGGGACAAATATTGTATGGTCCCATGAATTTTAAGTAAATAAGATGTGTAAACTCACAAAGGTAAACTCTGGAGTATTTTGCTGGATAAAGTTTTCTCCTTCAGCATCCTAATTATATAATACAACTATCTTCTCAAATCCATGTCTTCTGATTAGAATTCAATACAAAGTCTTACTGGCATCACTTATATGTTTTGGTTTGCTTCTCCCTTGTTGCTTTCATAATTTTCTCACTTATTCTTACTTCTATGATTTTGAGTCTCCTGTTTTATGCCTCTAATGTGCTTTTGATCACAAATATTGTCTTTCATTCCCATAAGCTCTGTTATTTTTCTATTCCATTTTTCTAATTCTTCTCTGTGCTCTCCCATTGTCTTCTTGATGTCCTTTGTCTCTTTAGCCATATTGTCTTTCAACTCCATGATTTGATTTAGATTTGTATGAACATCATTGATTAGTTGTCTCAAATGTGTCTCATCTGGGCTTTCTTTTCCTTAGTATGGCATGTAATATTTTGCTGATGTGTAGGCATCTGGTTATGATTGTGAGTTATTCTGGTGCTCCATTTCTTTCTCTTGCATAGAGATTTACTGATGGGAGGCTGTGTTCTTTGATTCTCAATTCACCCTGTTCTAACTCTTTAAGATTATACCTGTTTAGTTGCTCAAGTCTAGGCCATGTACCCAATAATGGGTTAATATAAGCTTCCAAGGCCTTGGGAAGGAAGGCTGTAAAGCCCCCCAAAATCCTCTTTTATTATTCAATTTTCCTTGCATGCACTTCCTTCATCTGCCAGCAGATGGAAGTCTTTGGAAAGCCTCTCAGCTCAAACCATAGTCAGAACATGTTCATTGTAACCCCAACCAGAACAATGTGACAAAACATCTTGTCTCAGGGCTATTCAGAGCCTCACAAATCAAACTTTTTCAGAAGCTGTTCTCCCTTTTCCAACAGCCCTTTTCCTGAATAGGAAATAATTCAACTCCCTTCTGCAACTTCAACAAGCAGTCTCAGTCAGTAGGGAGGGTTTTTGAGAGGGTTGCATCTCTTTAGTCCAATGCCAGCTCCCAGGGCAAACAATGGTGTGGCCACACCCATCCTGGAAGAGCTCATGTTTCACAGCAGACCAAATGTGTTGGCCAGAAGCTGAATCATCATTAGGCTGCATCCCTATTTTCCCCATTATTGGGGAAGTGGACCCCTGCTGTGCCCTTCTGTCTGTATTCACCAACCAGATGCCAGAGGACTCAAAGCTTTCTGTCTGAGGGTCAGGGCATGGGCACTGGCAGCTGCAGTTGTAACTGCAGCTTTTACTCACAGACTTTTCCGATTGAGACTCTTTTTTGTTTTTTCTTTGCCCCTCTCTTTTCAGGGTAGTTTCCATCTTTTCCCTTGTGTTCTAAGCCCTAGAACATTTTTTCAGCAGTTTCTGCCTGGCGTCTAGCTATATTTTCTGGGAAAGAAGTGAATCTTGTGTCTCTCTAATCCTCCACCTTCCCAGAAGTCACTCTGTTTCCTTTTTAATAATTTTTCTTTGTATTAGATGAGCCCTCTCCTCTTGAAACAATTTCTTTGCCTAGATGCTTTCTTTTTCCAGTTAAAAATGAAATATCAGACATATTAGAGGTGGTCTTTACAATATGGTGGCCACTACTTACTATAATTTGATGATTTCAATTTCAGTTAAATTTAAATTAAAAATTCTTTTCTAAGTTTCACTAACCACATATTCAAGGGAATATATAAAATGTCTTTCTAATATATATAGAATATATATAGAATAATTATAAAACAAAGGGCAGTTCAGTAACCAACTCATAAGAAAGAGAACAATATCAGTAACTTTGCTGCATTTTGCATGCACCACACTCATAACACTTTACCCTATGTCCAGACCCTTACTTTTGTGATTATCAATCATTTGCTTTTTTTTAAGGAGGTACAGAGGATTGAACCCAGTACATGTGAAGCAGGTGTTCAACCACTGAGCTAGATGCACTTCCCAATTAGAGTTGGTTTTGACATTTTTTTTTAAAGGTGGTACCAGGGATAAAACCTGGGACCTTGTACATGGGAAGCATGTGCTCAACCACTTGAGATTCATCCACTGCCCCAAAATTTGCTTTTTATTAGATTCATCACATTTTAAAATCCCCAAATAATATACTGAATTTTTGGTATGTTTTCTACTTCTTGCATTTGTGTCATGTCAGCTTGTTTCTTTACTAAAGGTTTTTCATATACCAAATACAGTATTAGGTGTTGAACTGGCAGCATTACATTTATTTTAATTAATTTCTCCCTGTAAAAAGTCTATAAGGTGTTTAATGGTTGAATATATAAACAAAGTTTTTCAGAAGCTATATACCAATAGCAGGACTGGAATGCAAGTCCACCTATCTCCAAATTATGATCTTAAATATCTTACTTTCCAACACCTTTTATAATGTCTGAAATTCTACTTTGAATTATTTATTATTTTAAATTCATGTAACTTGTTAAATGGAATTCCCATGATGTTCACATTCCTCTGTAGTAGGTTATACAGTTGTAAAGAGTTAATTTAAATAACAAGGATATCGCTCCTAAAATGTATCTTTCCTTAAATCTTAGACTGGTGTTATTGTAGATAACAGGGGATATGTATGTTAAAAGATGTCCCAGTGTTTCCTGTTTCCCTAGACCTAATTTGACTGATTTCACAAGATCCTCAATGACAAGCCCAGATATAGCACACCACAGTGAGGTCCACACTGAAGGCTTCACACATTCAAAGATTCCTGTCATCTCTAGGTTCCCACTCCTCAACATGAAAAGAAATACAGGGATCATCACATAGCTGATAAGAGGCTCTGTGAAAGGTAGAGACTAGCTGAAGAATATAACAAAATGGCAACATTTGCTTGACCTCAGAAAAGTAACCTAAAACATTCACTGGTGGGAAAGCATGCACAGGATCCCATTTGGAGCTTCTAAGGAGGGGTGACTCTGGGGCTTCCAGAGTACACTGGTGAATAGAGAGCAGAGGGCAGAGAGGACATCCAAGCATCACTTAGAACATCACAGCTCTGAATATCTAGGTGCATTTCCTGTCCCAGACTGTCAGACCTAGACAATGGAATTAATTATTTTATTTACACATGAGGAAACAGGCTCAGAGAGGAAGGGATGTATCAATGTTTACAGAGTGAGTCAGAAATTTTATATGGTTGCTCTTCTAAGACTGTTCAGAACCTTAAGCCAAGAGTAAAGGTGAAATAGGAAATCAAGCCTGCTTTCTCTATCCCACAGGAGTTTGGGCTATAACTTCTACATTGTAAAGGGCATATGAGGAAACAGTGGAGAGAGGGCAATAAAGTCTAAAAATCTTGACTCCTTCTAGACCCTGGCCAGGAATAAGATCTAAAAAGAGAACAAATCACTGATGTCAGAGATTTGTGACATCTCTGTCAATTTGAGCCTACTGGCACTAGTTGTGGGACCATAGGAAGTTTCCTCCTCTGGTCCTTGGACTCCCAATAAATGTATTTATCTCCAACTATTTTAAGGATTCTATGAAATGACATCTACAATCTATAAGTGTATTCATAACATATTTATTCATAATAAACCTAAACTGAACCAGTCCATATTTCATAATATTTAAGAATTCCAAAAAGAGATATTGTGTTTGTAAAATGGTCTGTTCCTCTGGGTGTGATACCCTTCATATTAAATTCAAAGTCTTTTATGTTTATGTGATTAAATTAAGAGTAGAGTTTTGATTCAAACATATCAGTAGGGCATGGCCCAGGGTTGAGTACCTGTCCCCTTGGTGGGCTACATAAATGGACACTCATTCAAGGAGAACATAGTAGAAGACATGGCAGAGGAGAGAATTTAGTTTTGATGCTGAAGCCCAGGGAGAGAGCTGAGCCATTCACCTGATAGTTTGCAACTGCAGAGACCAGAGCTGTGAGCAGCTGAGAAGGTCCAGAAAGAAATGAGCCCTCCAGCTGAGAGCTGAGATCAAAAGAAGGTAGGACCATGGAACTTTAAGAGGAAAGAGGAAGGCTGAACCCTCACAGATATCGCTCACCATCTTGCTTAAATACGTGACAAATGACTTTGGGTGAGAAACCAACCTTGAGTTGGTCTCTTTAGGGACTTATAACTGTAAGCTTTTACCCTAAATAAATATCCATTATAAAAGTCAACAGATTTCTGATACTTTGCATTAGCACCCCTTTGGCTAACAAATACAGGGTGGTAATTCATGCAGTTGAAAATTACAATGTAGTAAAAAGAATTAACTACTGCTATATACAACATTCTTATACTGAAAAGTGAAAGAAGCCTTACCCAACAGAATTCATAAAGTATGATTTGATGGATATGAACTACTTAGAATAGGAAAAACTTATCTATGGTGGAACCCAAATTCGAACACTAGCTGTCCTTGTTGGAATAGAGGTTAGATTTATGAGGTGAGGGTTGATAAAGAGTAATTTATTAAGTAAAGGCTAATATTCTATAATTTGATAGAGTTTCAGTTAAATTGGTATATATGTTTGTTAAAACTCATCACAAGATATGTGTGTTTCATTGTGAATAAATATTAAGTAAAATGACTATACTAAAATATTGAACTCTAAAGATATTCATTCTAAATTATTTAAAGGTTTAATAATGTCTTCAATTTTGCTTGAAACAGATGAAAATAAGTTGGTTCATTTATCAATGTTGTATGTGATAAAAATGTATTCAAATGTTAAGGGTAGAATCTCTATTGTGGGCTAAGTGTCAGCTGTACAATTCTTTCAGTTTTCCATTATTTTTGAAATATTTCATGATTACATGTTGGAAATCCAAACCTTTCTGAGTCCCTTTCTATATTCATGTTTTCTGGAAATCCCTAAGCAAAGAGATGAAAGTTGAGGGTAACTGAATCTGTTGGGATCATGACATAACTGGGGAAAGATGTCTGTTGAAAACATGACTAATACAGTTTTGGAACAAGCCCCAGCATTCCACATTCCTTTAAGGATTGCAAAGAAACACCCTGTCCTCCGTATTCACTCCCCTTCCTATTCCCCAGCCTTCTGGACAGGGGGAGGGAGGCAGTCTTTATATAGATCAGAGGGAGCCACAGAGCACAGGAAGCATGGGTATGATCATGTGAAGGACACACTGCTCTGAGTGTGCCTGGTTTGGTTAATTGTTAGCACCACAGGAGAACACAGACCTTCTGCTGGTTACTCCCCTATGAAGAACTACTAGTGTGGCTTCGCATATTCCTTCATGTGCATTGGTGGAGAAGAAATGCTCTTATTAAGGCTGAGTGTGCCTTTCTCTATGTCCTTCTTTGGCAGATCCAGAACTTTTGATGATGGTTTTTATTAGGGCTCTGATAAAAATCTATTCTCTTTTGGGATTGAAGTGATCTGCATCATTTTTCAACATCTGTACCTCCTTAGGTTTTCTCTTTCTACTCTGGTGTTCTGCATACAGATTACACTGTCTGGTGCACTCACAGTATCACTTCTATTTTTATCAGCCAGTGGTCACAGGTCTTTCTGGGATTCCTATAAAATATATTAGGGTCACTGAGCTCCTGATGTTCTCCCTGTTACTGCTATGATCATGTAAATATTAACATTTCCTTCCTGACCCAACAGGCCTCACCTTAGCATTTCTTTTTCTTTAGTTGCCCCAAGAGTAGAGAAGGTGGATGTGGATTGAAAGCAGGAGCCCTTAGTCTGTGCCTGGGACCTAGGTGAGTCATGGTAAGAGTAGCTCCCACAACAGGGTCAAGGTTGAAATCTAAGGGATGTAGGGGCCAGCAGCAGGAGCAGGAGAGTCTCCTCTCTGCTGACTCCTGTGTCTGCATCAGACCCTAGATCCTGGCTTTTATCTCTGCCCCCACCCATCTGGCCAACCCCTACCTAAGGGTCAGGATACATCACAATAGGATATCTGTGACTTTTCCCTAGTCCCCAAACCATGTGACTCACCCGCATGATTCCTTGCCTGGATGTCTTTGCCTGCCAAGGGTACCCCCCTTCCATCTCAATGACATTCATCCATTTCTAGTAAGGAGAAATCCACAATTGCAGGTGAATTTATTGGGCATCAGCATCACACTGCCATTTGGAAGCAGGGCAGATCTCCAACCCAGTGTTTGTAGTTCAGGGCACAGTGTTCAGGTATGGTCTTCGAAGTCCATCAGGGGGGCTGCTTAAGCACAGGAGTTGTGGTCCCTCCTCCACTGCCTATATTCCAATGCTTTGAAGTCATTTCCCATGTCCACAGACTGTGATTTCCATGGTGGCAGCAAACAAACCTCAGCAAAATTGTTTTCTTTTTTTCATAAGGATGATGAACACTTCTTCCTGTTTGTCTTTAATAAAGTGAAGTATTCCTGGGTCAAGTTCTAGAAAGAGATAGGAATCCAGAAATAGGAATCAGTACTCAGAGTTGCTTATGTCCTGTGTTTGGGTAGTTGAAAAGGAAGCAAAGAGTCTGATAATTGCAATTGGCAACACTAAGTACTGACACACATGCCAAAGTCTAGGGTCAACAAGAGTAAAATCTGGTAATCCACCCACTGCTTTTTGTTTGGACCCTAATAGACTGCTCTTTGGGTATAAGTGTAAAACAAAAGTAAATGAGGACTTAAACGCTCAAGTCTTCAAATTAGATGAATTTTGTCCTGGATTGATGATGTCCACAGGGACTGGAAGAATCAACCTGAAGTCCCCTCTGAAGGAGATTAGCACCACTCTAGGCATCATGTCTATAGTTTTGAAATAAAATGTCAAATCATAATAGAAAAAAGATCATGTTAAAAACAGAACAAGATAATATGAGTGAGAAGCAAAAAAATCACACCTTGGGAATTCCAGATGATGGCATATTAAATGGAGAATGTAATGTAACTATACTTATTATCTTCAAAGACATAAAAGATAAATTTAATGAGAAGTTATAAGATATATTTAGGTGGGAGTGCTAGAAGGAGACTAAACATAGAATAAGACAAAGCTATATTTGAAGAGATAATTTTTAACAATTGTCAAAAATTCATGAGACTGATTCATAGAACCAAGAAGCCCATCAAAACCCAGAAGAAAAAATCAAAATAAATGCACTGCTAGGCATATAACTTTAAACTTGAAAGAAAATTTTAAGAATACCTGGAAAATAAGGATATAACCGGTAAAGGTAATAAATGAAAAAGCTGATTACCAACACTAACAATGACAGAATGCAATGACATGAGATCTTTACATTGCTTTGATAAAGTAACTGTTAAAGTAGAATTCTATACTGAAAAAGAAATCCTTCAAGATGAGATGAAATAAACACTTTTTCAGATAAGTAAAAATGGAGAAAGTTTGCCAGCAGCAACTAATTTAAAATGAAATGTGAAAGGATATTCCTCAGGCAGAAAGAAAATAATCCCAGATGGAGAGCTCAAATTCAGGATGGATTGAAGAACAATAATTGTTAATTAAATTCAATGACTACTGAATGGATAAAGTAATAACAATGATATCCATAGGTTAGAACATCCATAAGGTATTAAAATACATGGTAATACATTACATAAAATGGGTAAATGGAACTAAAGTTTTTTAAAATTCATTATTTGTGAAGTCAATAAAATATAATTAATGTCAGATTTGATGATAAGGCAAGCAAAAATGTTGTACTAAAAGAATATTAAAATACTGCATCTCATCCGAATAAATAGAAGAGAAAAATTGAAAAATAATCAGTCCAAAGGAAAGCATTCAGGAGGGAAAAAAAAAAAAAAAACCCAACAACAACAAAAAACAGAAAGCACAAATAGCACATGAAAAGAATGCAGATTTAGATAACTATTTGTACTGCATTTTATGATTTATATTTAATATAATAATATTTAACATTTATAATTAATGAATATAAATGTTCCTCTGAATCAAAATTGTCAAGTGGATTTAAAAGCAAATATAGGGATTGTGGGAAAATAGTGATGGACTAACAAAGCTGAATGCTCTCACAAAAACAAGGAGAAAAAGTCAAAAGTTCTCCAAGGGGCCTTCTTTGGGGGATCAGCATACCAAGACAATGCTACACAACTCCAAGGAGGGTGAAGGACAGAGAGATTAAGAAGCCAAAACAACAAACATGAGTTACCAATCACCCATGGAGGCTGGGAAGAGCTCCCCTCCCCCACTGCCAAGATATTAAACTGGGGAAAATTCCCTGGTTCAGTATAGCCAACTGAGAAGGGAGTAGATGTCTTCTTCCCTATAAGCTGTTTCAACGGAAAAGGAAAGGGAGGTCAGGGCACTTTTCTTCAGTGAATTTAGCTGGCAGAACCTGCTTTGAATCTCTGATCTGGAGATTCAACACAGGAACACAGGAAAGCCAAGACTAAAAAATCCTTATGGAGAGGTGTGCTGACTAGTTCCATCTCCTGGCTCTTCTGGAAACTGCATGGACAAAAACTGTTCATGTTCTCTGTATCCAACTCCTGAAAGAAAATCTGTGACCCACTAAAGAGTTCCTGGGCTGATTTTGAAAATTTAAGCTGGGCAATTTTAAAGACTGAGAATAAATTGAACCAAATATCAAAGAAGAGCTATGGAAAAAAACAATATGCAAGAGAGAGAAATTAGCTATCAGAGTAAATGCACCAAAATATTCAGCTGCCTGGTCATCAGCAAAATAATAATAAAAAATAACCATATTAGAAAACAAGAAGAGATGGCCCAGCCAAAGAACAAACCAAATATCCTGAAGAGATACAGGATTTAGTACAATTAACCAATGATAATCAACTCTCGTAAATCACTTCAAATAATTTAAAGAAATATAACTAAAGACATAAAAGATATTAAGAAGTCACTGGGAGAGCATAAATAACATTTTGAAAGCCTGCAAAAAAGTAACAGACTTTATGGGAATGAAAGACATGATTGATGAGATTTGACAGAAGGTGGAGAGGGGTTTCCTTTCTGTGGATTTAGCTGCCTGGAACCCCTTGCAGCTTGGATGAACAAAATAGCTGGATGAATCAACACCAGGCAGAGGGGAGAGGCAAATCTGCTGAGGAAGTTGATTTACCTAGTTGCCCAGGGATATGCCCCAAACCCCACCAACCTGGTGAGAGGGAGCATTATCTGAGAGAGGGGGGATTCTGAAAGAAGGTGGAGAGGGGTTTCCCTTTTGTGGATTTGGCTGCCTGGATCCCCTCATAGCTTTGGGGAGCAGATAAGCCAGCTTGAAGCAGCACTAGGCTGAGGGGAGAGGCAAATCTACTGAGGAAACCTGATTTACTCAGCAGCCCAGTGACAATGAGGCTTGGCTCCAGAGGGGGCGGAATCAGCCAATTTTATCATTCTGCACTGACAAGCATTAGAGCGTCAGCTCCCCTGGGGAGGCCAGGAAGTGGGAAGTGCTTGATCAGCTTCCATGAGCCTAGTTAGGGTCCACTTGGTGAAGGGGGTGGTCTAGAAGAGGACTTCTTTTGGGTCCCATCTCTATAGATGCAGAAAAAGCATTCAACAAAATACAGCACCCTTTTCTGATAAAAACACTGCAAAAAATAGGAATAGAAGGAAACTTTCTGAATATGATAAAGGTTATATATAAAAAACCCAAAGCTAACATCATCTTCAATGGTGAAATCCTAAAATCCTTTGCTCTGAGATCGGGAACAAGACAAGGATGCCCACACTAACCACTCCTATTTAACATTGTCTTAGAAGTACTTGCTCAAGCACTGAGGCAAGAAAAGTATATAAAGGGCATCCAAATTGAAAGAAGAAGTAAAAATTTCATTATTTGCAGATGACATGATCCTATACGTAGAAAGCCTTGAGAAATCTACAGAAAAGCTTCTAGAACTTATAAATGAGTTCAGTAATGCTGCAGGCTATAAGATCAATGCTCAAAAATCAGTAACATTTCTGTATACCAATAACGAGCAATCTGAGGAGGAAATAAAGAAAAAAATACCATTTACAATAGTAACTAAAAGAATCAAATACCTAGGAATAAATTTAACTAAAGATGTAAATGACTTATATACAGAAAAGTACACAACACTGTTAAAGGAAATCAAAGAAGATTTTAATACATGGAAGAATATTCCCTGTTCATAGATAGGAAGACTAAACATCAAGATGTCTATCTTACCCAAACTAATCTACAGATTTAATGCAATCCCAATAAAAATCAATACTGTATTTTTTAAGGAATTGGAAAACTAACTACAAAATATATTTGGAAAGGTAAGATGCCCCAAATTGCCAAAGACATATTGAAAAAGAAAATGAAGTTGAAGATATCACATTAACTGACTTTAAAATATAATACAAAGCTACAGTGATCAAAACTGCATGGTATTGGCACAAGGATAGACCTACTGACCAATGGACCCGGATTGAGAATTGTGATATAGATCCTCGCATGTACAGTCATCTTATATTCAACAAGGTCACCAAGCCCATTCAGTTGGGAGAGAATGACCTCTTTAACACGTGGTGCTTGGAGAACTGGATATCCATATCCAAAAGAATGAGAGAAGAATACCATCTCACATCTTATACAAAAATCAATTCAAGATGGATCAAAGATCTAAATATAAGAGCCAAAACCATAAAGACCTTGGAAGATAATGTAGGGAAGCATCTACAGGAACTTGTAATAAGAAATGGTCTCATGAACCTCACACCCAAAGCACGAGCAGCAAGAGAAAAAAGTAGATAAATGGGATCTCATCAAAACTAAAAACTTCTTCACCTCAAAGGATGTTATTAAGAAAATAAAAAGGCAGCCTACCCAATGGGAGAAAATATTTAGCAACCATATATCTGATAGGAGCCTAATATCCTGCATATATAAAGAAATCCTACACCTCGAAAATAAAAAGACAAACAACCCATTTAAAAAAATAGGCAAGTCACCTGAAAAGACACTTCTCCAAGGAAGAAATACAAATGGCTAAAAAGCACATGAAAAAATGTTCGACATCACTAGCTATTAGGGAAATGCAAATCAAAACTACAATTAGATACCATCTTACACCCATCAGAATGGCAGCTATTAAAAAAACAGCAGACTATAAGTTTTTGAGAGGATGTTCAAGAATAAGAACCCTCATCCACTGCTGGTGGGATTGTGGAAAGGTCCAGCCACTGTAGAGGACAGTTTGGCAGTTCCTCAGAAAACTAATAATAGATCTTCTGTATTATCTAGCAATTCCACTGCTGGGTATATACCCAGAAGAATTGAAAGCAAAGACACGAACAGATATATGCACACCAATGTTCATAGCCGAATTGTTCACAATTGCCAAAAGTTGGAATCAGCCCTGGTGCCCATCAACAGTTGAATGGATAAACAAAATGTGGTACATACGTACAATGGAATATTACTCAACTGTAAGAAGGAATAAAGTGCTAACACATGGAATAACATGGATGAATCTTGAAGACCTTATGTTGAGTGAAGCAAGCCAGGCATTGAAGGATGAACAGTATATGACCTCACTGATATGAATTGAAGAATGTGATCAGTCTCTGAGAACCATTGTCTGAAAGATAGATAACAAGGGAGAGAAAGAAAAGAGTAGGTTGTGACCCATCACCCATATGGATGTAATCTATGGTAAAGTGATAGAGTATAGTTGCATATTGAAAGATAGGACAGGTGAGTAGTGATATTACTGGGTTTGGTGGTACAGGGTTGAAAGGTGGGTAGATTAGGAAGGGTAGGTTAGAATACCCAGGACATGTAATTATGAATCTTGTCATCCAATGAGTCAAGACAGGGGAGTGTCATGTGCCCCAGGGGGATGGGGAGGAAAGAACAGAAAAGATCAAACAGGGGGTATTTAGTGGTCATGGGAAATGTTTTTCATTACCTTACAGTAATGGACACAGGACATGATAAAAATCATTAAAAATTATTAAACTCTACTGTCTAAATTTTAAACTATACTGTAAACCATTGACAATGTTTTGTAGCTATGTTTCACTATCTGTATAAGTTATAACAATGCTACCATCCACACACAAAAAAGAAGTTTTTAATATGGGGTGAGGAAAGGGGAAGGAGGTTGGGTATATGGGAGTCTCTAGTATTCTGTGCAAGACTTTGCTGTGACCTAAAACTTCTTTGAAAATTAAATGAAAATTTGGGAGACACTGGGGAATGAGAGGGAGAAGGTACCATGGTACAAACTGGACACACAATTATGCAGTGATAAAAGGAAAAAAATAATAATAATTAAATTTTTTTCCCATTTTTTGAATGTCCCAATTAATTATATTTTATTTTCAGTTTTTTTTCTGAGTTTCCATGTATTTTATCTCTTGCATTTAAGCTTATTATTTCATTTTCCTATTAATTATATTGGGCTATTATATGGGCTTCATGTTCAATGAAGGTTTAGATCACAGAAGGGTTACAATGGGGGGCTGCAGAGGCTCATTGTTGGGAGGTGTCTAGGATGGGGGATTCATGGGAGGAAGTTCATCTGAATATACATGAACGATATATAAAATTGTTCAAATGATCAAGGGATGGGGCGTGTTCACGGTGGGTAGACAATCACTCAATAAATGAGGGAATACTGAATTCCTAATCTGGAGAGCTCTGCCACATTCTCCAAGGGAGCAGCAACAGTTCCCCGAGTGCAGGGGCAGTGTCTGGCAAAAGAGGATGGCCCACTGATTGGTTCTTGTTATTGATGACTAGCCTTATGAGTCTCTGCTCTTGTAATTGAAACTTAGCTTACTGTTATGGGGTGCCTAAGGTTTGCCACCTGAGAGCCTCCTTGTTGCTCAAATGTGGTCTCTCTCTAAGCCAAACTCAGCATATGAATGCATTACCTTCCCACCAGCGTGGGCCATGACTCCCCAGGATGAGCCTCCCTGGCAATGAGGTATTAATACCAAGTGCCAACTGGCAATATGACTGGAAAAAGACCTTGAATAAAAGGGGGAAAGGTAAAGACAAATGAGTTCATGTGGCTAAGAGACTTCAAAGAGAGTCGGGAGTTCATCCCAGTGGTAACGCTTACGCACACCTCAGTAGGATCTCATAGAACACCAAAGCGGATATCACCTCACACACAGGGACTCCTGAGGGCTCTGGAGACACCCAGGTTCTATATAAGGGGGCATAGCTCCAGAGATTGATGCCTTATCAGTGGACTCTACTTTGGAATCTGTGCTCCTGAGAAT
The DNA here is from genome assembly GCA_026826555.1 of Tolypeutes matacus. Classification (NCBI taxonomy): domain Eukaryota; kingdom Metazoa; phylum Chordata; class Mammalia; order Cingulata; family Chlamyphoridae; genus Tolypeutes; species Tolypeutes matacus. The sequence continues at coordinate 1,349,755 of JAKSZT010024889.1, read as the reverse complement.
GACAGAGTTAGACTTAAATAAGTCCTCCTTGCACGTGGTCCATCAGTCCCTTTTATTCAAACCTATATGTGATGCTGGAGTTTGTAGGTGTACTTCCAGAGACTGGAGCCTCTGGCCTGCCCATGTACCAGCTGTGCCTGGAATCTCCGTGGAGCTGTAATTCCTTCTCTACAACTCAATGGACTCACCCACCTGGCGAGGAGACAATGATCAACTATGGCCATCCCAGAGAATGGAGAGAGCCTGCAGCTGGAGGCAGGATAATCCCATCCCCCATATCCATGGGATATAAGCCCTCTCTCACTTGGAGGTGGAGTGGACATCACCATCCCATATTCCTCAGAATTGGGGGAAGAGCTATGGACTAGAATGGACTTAATGGTATTCTGTTGTAGACATATTGTGATTCAAGCAGTGGAAGAAATTATAACAGTGAGGTGGAGCCAGTGGTCACTAGATGCTTTTGGGGCAGGGAAGGGAAAAGTAGTTGTAATACAGAGGATTTTTCAAGACTTGAGAATTATCCTGCATGACATTACAACAACAGATATAGGCCATTTTACATCAGCATATACCATGCAGAACTGTGTGGGAGAGAGTGTGGTCTACAATTTGAACTATGGTCCATGCTTAGTGGCAAAGTCCCAATATATGTATATCCATTGCAAGTGACATGCTGCAGTAATGAAAGATGTTTATGTGGGATGTTATGGGAGGTGTGGGAGGTGGGGAACATGGGAATCCCTGTAATTTTGTGTAACATTTATGTAATCTAAGTATCTTTAATATATATATATATATATATATAATACATTAGAGGCACATAAAAGTAGATTTGATTGCCTGAAGACAGAATTAGTGATTTCAAACATAGAACATCTGAACTGGAAAAGACAGGAGAACAGAAAGAGAAGAGAATGGAAAAAAAAATGGAATGGACTCTCAGCGAATTGAATGATAATGCAAATCACACAAACATTTACATTATTGGTGTTCCAGAAGAGGAAGAGAATGGAAAAGGGGCAAAAAGAATATTTGAGGAAATAATACCTGAAAACTTCCCTACCCTTATGAAGGACATAAATATCAATATCCAAGAAAAACAAAACACCCCAAACAGAATAAACCCAAATAGGCCTACCCTGTGACACCTACTATTCAGACTGACAAATATCAGAGATAAAGAGAAGATTCTGAAAGCAGCAAGGAAAAAGCAAAGTATCACATAAAAGGGAAACTTGATAAAATTAAGCACTGATCTCTCATCAGAAACCTTGGAGGAGAAGAGAAAGTTGTATGATGTATTATAGAATTGAAAGAGAAAAACTACTAGCCAAGTACTCTGTTTCCAGCAAAGCTGTCCTTCAAAAATGAGGGTGAGTTCAAAGTCTTCACAGACAAACAAAAACTGATAGAATATGTTACCAAAAGACAAATTTGTAAGAAATACTAAAGGGGGTGCTGCAGCCTGAAAGGAAAAAAAAAACAAGGGCAATAGATTTGGAGAAGAGTTTAGAAATGAAGATTATTATGAAGTTTAAACTGAAGGATAAGAAGACAGACAATAGAACAATATGACAACCGAGAGCTGCAGTTCAAAATGGATGAAGCAATTTGAAGTTTTTAAATGGCTCTTCACATCTATCCAGTGAACACTGAAATATGGAAAGAAGAACTTTCTTGGGCAAGAACACTGCAGGAGCAGCAGAAATAGGCACAGAGGATTAAAAAGTGAATCATCAGCCGTAATAACAGATTTCTCACCAAAGTCAATCCCTGACTATGACTTTGAAAGTGAAGACCTTGTTGCTGTTTGTGCAACTATTGCTGAGAAACAGAAGAGAGCTTCAACAAATAAAACAATGTTTTTTTTTCTTCTTCTGGGACTGTAGAGACTGTAACTTAGAAGGAAGATGGTTCTCCAATCTCAGATGGCTCTGTTTTTATCAAAGCCCAATGAAGGAAAATGTATAGCATGAATTATTTGAAATGTCTTTTTTTATTATTAAAGTTTTAGATATAGGGACATTTATACTAGAAATTGAGAGCCCTTTCATAATGATAAAAAAGCTTCAAATTCCTAGAAAAACATAGCAGCTTTAAAAAAATTGTGAGTTAACAGACAATCATGCATAACATACATGATTCCCCTACATCACCCTACCACCAACATCTTACATTGTTGTGACACATTTGTTACAAATTATGAAAAGAACATCATTATAATATTACTGTTACTACTATCTATAGTCCATAGCTTATATTTGGTGTATTTTTTTCCACAGACCATCCTATTTTTAACACCATGTATTAGAATTGTATATTTGTAATAGTTCATGAGAGATCATTCTCATATTTGTACTGTTAACCATAGTCCATCATTCACAATCATTCACTGTGTTATATGGTCCCCTGCATTGTATAATCCATCCAAAGTGTACAATCAATGGTATGTGAGGGAAGTAACTTATGCTTTATGGCCTGGTAACTGTAAGCTTTTACCACAAATAAATACCCTTTATAACAGTCAACAGATTTCTGGTACTTTGTATCAGCACCCTTTGGTGACTAATACATTGATAATACCTCAACAGTTGTTTAAAAATATTCACATACACCTGCCATATGATGAAATTTTTCTATTGCCATGTAGTCACCCGGGGGGAATGAAAACATGTCTTTATAAAAAGGTCTTGTACATGGATATTCATATCTGTATTCATAATGCTCCAAACTTGAATCAATGGAAGAATCCACCAAGAGGAAAATAGACAAATGTTTTTTTTTAATATAGTTATTCAATGCCAAAGAACTCAATGATAAAAGCAGAGAGAAATGGTGATTCACAGAGCAGCATTAACAAATTTCAAAATATTATTTTGAGCTAATGGCACATGCACCAAAGAGGGTATTCTGATTTATTTCATTTTTATGAATTACAAGAAGTGGCAAAAATAATGTGTGGTGTTAGAAATAATAGTAGCTTCATGTTTACAGTGGGGTTTGGGTATTGATTGAAGATACAGGAGTTATTTTCTGGATTAATGGGAATTTAATGAATTTCATATTTTAATAGGGTTTTTGGATACTCTGAGGTATGTGGGAGTGAAAAGTTTAAAAATTTGACATTCAGGTAAGATTTGCACATATCACTTCATTTTAATTTTACATAACTTTAAAAAAATTAAAAAAAGAAAAAAGAATGGTCATTAGAATGTAATGGAGACAAAGAAGTTTTATTTTCCAAGTCTCCCCTCCTCCACCTTCCCCCAGACCCTCTCACTGATGACCTGTCCAAGCTGCCAGTTGCTGGTGAGTTCCATGTGGGTTTCTGGGGAGTTCTTTGTGGTTTGTTGGGCCTGACAGATCCATGGTTACTGGGCAGAGCCCTGTAGGTGGCTACAGTGCCATAGAGGGGTTGTGAACCTCTCACCTGACATTGGGCTGATCTTTGGGAAGCTGCAAAAAATGGTGATGGAGCAACAGCCCAATGACATGAGCCCAGGCCTCACATTCCACAGTCTCCTTTAGTCATTGGCTTACTGTTGGGTCCCTTATTGTTGTCCAGACTTGTCAAGTCTTTTAGAATCAGATTTATATGACAAGAAAAGTAGCTTGCTGGCACACTGGCTGCACTGATTGAAGAGTAATGCCAGCTCGACAGGATTAGTTTGTTCACAGTTTTGCAAAGGTGTCACTTTTAGATGCCAGTCTAGAGAAAAAGGCTATTACAATACCCAGCCTTGTAGATACCTACAGAAAGGCAAAGAGAATAAAAGAGATGCTTATAAGATTAACTTCAGGGCTCATAAACTAAAGGAAGAGAGAACCAAAGGTTCCAAACTAGAAGAGGTGATAATGGAGATGCTAGGTACACTGGATTCTCTCAAAGGGGATATGACCAAACCCAGCATGGGGCCCCCATCCACCCTCTGATAGCTTGTCACCCACGAGTGGGTCTAGGAGTTAAAGCAGTGCTGTCTCTTCCCCTCCACTCAGACCTCTAGAGCCTCTAGAGCCTCCAGGCTGTGTTCACCCACCAAGCCTCCTTCTGAAGGTCCTGGAGGCCAATGGATCCAATGGGGCTCACTCCACTGATTGGAGTTCCTCCATCTTCTTATCCTGGACAGAGCCATGCTCAAGTCCTTCTTTTAGATGAAAAGACTCTCAACTTCTAGAGAAACACCAGACAATGTAGGACTGTCTTTTCAAAGAAAGTTTGAATTATCTCCCAGTAGTCAAAGTCCTACTATTTAAACCTTTATTCAAATTGAAACTTGTTCAAACTACATATACCAAAATAGTATTTTCTGTTTTATTTATAGCATATTTATATCTTAAGTGATCTTAAATGATCTATTTCTACTTTTCCTATTTATATATTTTAAATATTGTATTTTAATTAAAAATGTATATATAAACAATGTGTGTGTGTATATATATATATATATTGATTAGCCATAATAGACATTTAAATATCAGCAACAGTATTTTTTTGGCAGAGTTGAATTCCAAATAGTCACAACTTCTAAATAAGTTCAACTTTATTTTTAACTAAATATGTATTAGTTAAAACATTAAAAAATAATTTTTATAGGTAAGCCTGTAATGCCATTAGCATATTTTTTTTTAAGAAAAGGTATTTAGATTATATACATATTACATAAAAATATAGAGGATTCCCATATGTCCCACTTCCTATACCTCCCACATTTTCCCACATTAACAACATCTTTCATTAGTGTGGTATATTCATTACAATTGATGAAAACATTTTAGGGCATTACCACTAAGCATGGCTTATAGTTTACATTGTAGTTTACACTCTCTCCCACACAATTTTGTAGGTTATAGCAAGATATGTAAAGACCCATATCTGTCATTGTAATGTCATTCAGGAAAATTCCCAAGTACCCAAAATGTCCCCATATTTCACCTGTATTTCCCTCTCTCTGTGCACAGAACCTATAGTGACCACTGCCTCCACATGAATAATATATTTACTTCCATTGCTAGAATCACAATAACTCTATAAGTAAGTGTACTTTAGTCCATAGTTCATTCTCCAATTCTGAGGATTCTGTGATGGTGTTGCCCCCTCCACCTCTAATTGAGAGGAGGATTTGATCCCATGGGGCAGGTGGATGGGACTCTCTTGTTTGCAGTTGTAGACACTCTTGGTTCCTTGCGCTGGTCATTGTCCATCATCATGTCCTTGTTAGTTGTCCTGGATGAGCCCAATGAACTGGATGGTAGGTATTGCAACTCCCTTGAATTTCAGGGCCCAGCTGGCACATGGGCAGCACAGAGGTTAATGTCTCTTGGGCATACACCCACCAACTCCAGCACCAACTATAGGTTCAAATAAAAGGGACAGAAGAGGCATGTGTAGAGAAGTCACATCTGAATTCAACTCTCACACTCAGGAGCACAAACTCCAAACTAGTGCCACTGGCAAGGCACAAAACTCCAGAGCTATTGTCCATGACCTGGGAGTCTCCAGAGCCTTCAGGATCCCCACTATTTGGGGTAGTAACTACCTTGGCCATCTATGAGATCCTGCTGAGACATGCATAAGTATTACCTCTCTGATGACCTCCTGAGCCACTTTGAAGTCTCTTAGCCATATACACTCATTTATCTTTAACTTTCCCCTCTTTTATTCAGGTCTTTTTCCAGTTTTATCACTGGCTGGTGCTTGGTAGTAATCCCTTGGTGCCAGGGAGGCTCATCCCTGGGAGTCATGTCCCAAGGTGGGAGGAAGGTAGTACACTTATATGTTGAATTTGGCTAAGAGAGACGCCACATTTGAGCAACAAGGAGGTTCTCAAGAGGCAATTCTTAGACACTCTCCAACAGTAGGATTTGCAAATTCAAGAGCAAAAGGCTCACAAACATAGTCATCAACTCCAGGCCCATCAGTGGGCAATCTCTCTTCACTAGTCATCAGCCCTGCACTTGGGGAATTGTTGCTGTTCCATTAGAGAATGTGGCAGAACTCCCTAGGATGGGAATTAAATAATCTTTCAGTTGTTGTGTGAATCTCTACCCACTGTGGCAATGCTCCATGAACATTTGAACATATTTATATACCTTATATGACTGCCCAGGTGAACTTCTTCCCAGGTATCCCCTATCACTGACACCCCACCCCATTGATTCTCCCTTGCCATAGTTGTAACCCTTCTGTGATCCAAAGTCTCTTCAAAACTGAAGCCAAGAATATTGCCAAATTCAATTAATAGGAAAATTAAATAATAATAGGTTTAAACATAAGAATTAATATACATAATGATTTAGAAAAAGTAAAATAAAGTAAAAAAAGTTTGAGTATTAAAAAAAATGAGAAACATTACAAAAATAAAATAAAATAAATTATTTTTTGACATTTTTTCTTTCATCTCTGTAGTATCAGTTGTCCTGTATGTACAGTGGCATTTTCTTCCATTTCTTCCCTAGTGTCTTACTTTTTAAAAATATTGTCTTCAGAAAGTTTTGGTTCACAGTAAGGTTACATACAGAATATATAGGACTCCCATATACCCAACATCCTCTGCCTTTTCCCCCTTCCCTATTAATAATCTTTTTACATATGGATGGTACATTTGTTACCATTACCTATCAACTATGGTCAATGTTTTACATTGTGGTTTACGTTTTAGACCATACCCTTTTATAATTTTTTGATGAAATTTAACATGGCCTGTATCCATCATTTCATGATCATGCAGAACAATTACATTGCCCCCAAATACCCCCAGTTCAAGCTCTTCTATTCCTCCCTCCACCTCCCCTTGGGGCCCACAGAGACCACCTGGCTTCATTCTTAGATACTTGCAACAACACTGAGGGCTGGACACATTAGTCTATCCTTCTCTACTAGGAACTGCCCATGCTCTCAAGAGACACCCTCCCCCCGTTTGAGAACATATCAGACCTCCCCAACATGGGAGTCCAACTACTTCCCACTCATATGGATCTCCCTCCAATGATACAGCACACTATGACAAAATAAACACTTGCACATTCTCTAGAAGCCTGTCCCAGGTGTGCCCTGTCCCAAATGACCCCCCATTCAGCACCTTAATCCACTAACAGTTCCTTGTCATATTGACAATAGAGTTTTATCAACATTGTAGTTTCATCCATGTACCCATCTATCCACAATGTTCACCTATTCTGTCCCCCAATCCTGTTTCCAGTTCCTTGGACCATCCAACTCACACTCCCCACCCTACCCCCCTATCAAGCTTGCACCATGCAACTCATTAGTATCCCCACACCCTGTCATATCTCTTCACTGCCCAACTACTCACATCCAACTTATCATAGATTTTGCCCATATGAGCACTGGCTCACAACCTTCTTCTCCCTTCCTGTTTTCCATAAACCTGTCTTCCAAACTCTAGCTCTCTGAGTCAGCTTAATTCATATCAGAGAGGTCATGTAATATTTGTCCTTAAATGCCTGGCTTGCTTTACTCAACATAAGGTTCTCAAGATTCATCCATATTATCCTGTGTGATAGTACTGTATTACCTACAGCTGAGTAATGTCCATTGTATGTATATACAACATTTTGTTTATCCATTCATCTATTCATGGGCATTTGGGTTGATTCCAAATTTTGGCAATAGTGAATAATGCCACTATGAATATTGGTGTGCATGTATCTGTTCATGCCCCTGCTTTCAGTTCTTCTGGATATATACCCAACAGTGGAATTGCTGGGTCAAATGGCAGATCTATATTTAGTTTTTTGAAGAACCACCAAACTGTCATCCACAATGACTGGAACATTTTACATTCTCACCAGCAGTGGTTGAGGGCTCCCATTCCTACACATCCTCTCCAACACTTGTAGTCCTCTGTTTTTTTAATCGCTGCCAGTCTAATGGGAATAAGATGGTATCTCATTGTAGTTTTGATTTGCATTTCCCTAATTGCTAGTCATGTTGAGCATCTTGTCATGTGCTTTTTAGCCACTTGAATTTTTCCTTTGGAGAAGTGCCTGTTCAAATATCTTGCCCATTTTTTAAAAAAATGATTGTTTGTCTTTGTATTTTCAAGAAATACAATTTCTTTATATATGTTGGATAATAAGGCTCCTATCAGATATATGGTTACCAAATATATTCTCCCATTGGGCCAGCTGCCTTTTCACTTTCTTGACAACCTCCCTTGATGTGCAAAAGGCTTTAATTTTGAAGAGGTCCCATTTATCTATTTTTCTGTTGTTGATTATGCTTTGGATATGAAGTTCATGAAGCCATTTCCTATTACAAGCTCCTGTAGATGCTTCCCTACATTATCTTCCAAGGTCTTTATGGTCTTGCTATTAAATTTAGATCTTTGATCCATCTTGAGTTGATTTTTGTATAAGGTGTGAGATGGTGTTTCTCTCTCATTTTTTTGGATATGGATATCCAGTTCTCCAAGCACCATTTGTTGAAGAGGCAATTCTCTCCCAGTTGAGTGGGCTTGGTGGCCTTGTCAAATATCAGATAACTGTATATGCAAGGATCTATATCAGAACCCTCAGTTCAGTTGCACTGGTCATTATGTCTATCCTTGTGCCAATATCATGTAGTTTTGACCACTGTAGCTTTGTAGTATGCTTTAAGCCTAGGTAGTGTGATTCCTCCAATTTCATTTTTCTTTTTCAATATGTCTTTGTCTATTCAGGGCCTCTTGACCTTCCAAATAAATTTCATAGCAAGTTTTCCCAATTCAGTAAAAAATGCTGTGTTGATTTTTATTGGGATTGCTTTAAAACTGTATGTTATTTTGGTATGATAGACATCTTAATGATGTTTATTCTTCCTATCCATGAACAGAATATATTGTTCCATTTATTTAAGTCTTCTTTGATTTCATTTAACAGTGCTGTGTAGTTTTCTATGTATAAGTCATTTACATCTTTAGTTAAGTTTATTCTTAGGTATTTTTTCAGGATTTCCTCCTCAAATTGCTCATTATTGGTGTACAGAAATGCTACTGATTTTTGAGCATTGATCTTATAATCTGCAACTTCACTGAACTCATTTATAAGCTCTAGAAGCTTTTTTGAAGATATCTAAGGGCTTTCTATGTATAGTATCATGTAGTCTGCAAATAGTAAAATTTTTGCTTCTTCCTTTCCAATTTGGATTCCTTTTTAATCTTTTTCTTGCCTCAGTGCTTGAGCAAGTACTTCAAAGAGTGGGGGTAGTGGGCATCCTTGTCTTGTTCCCAATCTTAGAGGGAAAGCCTTTAGGATTTCACCATTGTATATGATGTTAGTTGTGGGTTTTTCATATATGTCCTTTATCAAGTTCAGAAAATTTCCTTCTATTCCCATCTTTTGCAGTTTTTTTTTTTAATCAGGAAAGTGTGCTGTATTTTGTCAAATGCTTTGTCTGCATCTATAGAGTTGATCATGTTATTTTTTCTTTTGATCTATTAATGTGGTGTATTACACTAATTAATTTTATTATGTTGAACCATCCTTGCATACCCTGGATGAAACCCACTTGTTCATGGTGTATAATTTGTTTGATGTGTTGTTGAATATGATTAGTAAGTGTTTTGTTGAGGATTTTAGCATCTAGCTTCATCAGATAGATTGAGCTGTAATTTTCCTTTCTTGTGGCTTCTTTGGCTTTGTTTTTAGGGTAATGCTGGCATCATAGAATGAGTTAGGCTTTGTTCCTTCTACTTCTATTTTTTTGGAAGAGTTTAAGCAGGATTTATGTAAGTCTTTCTGGAATGCTTGGTAAAATTCAACTGTGAAGACATCTGGTCCTGGACTCTTCTTACTTGGGAGGTATTTGATGACTGATTCTATCTCTTTACTTGTGATTGGTCTGTTGCGTTTGTCAATTTCTTTTTCATCAATGTAGGCTGCTTGTATGTTTCTAGGAATTTGTCCATTTCCTCTAAATTATCCTTCTTGTTGGCATATAAGTTTTCAAAGAATCTTCTTATGATACTCTATTTCTGTGGGACTGGTGCTGATATCCCCTTCCTCATTTCTTATTTTATGTATTTGCATCTTCTCTCTTTTTTTCTTTCTTAGTCTAGCTAAGGATTTGTCAATTTTATTGATCTTCTCTAAGAACCAGCTCTTGGTTTTGTCTGTGTTTCCTAGTGCTTTCTTCTTTTGTATTTCATTTAGTTCTCTTCTAATCTTTTTTATTTTCTACTTTCTACTTGCTTTCGGGTTGGTTTGTTGTTCTTTTTCTGATTCCTCAGGTGGGCAGTTAGGTGTTTAATTTTAGTTCTTCTTTTTTGATATATGTATTTATGGCTATGAATTTCATGCTCAGTAAACTTTTTGCTCCAACCCATAGGTTTTGATTGATTATGTTTTCATTTTCATTCATTTCAATGAAATTTCCTCCTTGACTCAGTTTGTCTAAGAGTGTGTTGTTTAACTTCCATATCTTTGTGCCTCATCTGGTTCTCTGGCCTTTACTGATTTTCGGCTTCATTCTTCTGTAGTCAGAGAAATTACTCTGCATAATTTCAATCTTTCTAAGTTCATTGAGAATTTTTATGTGGTCTATCTTGGAGAATGATCCATGTGCACTGAAGAAGAATGTATATTCCACTGTATTTGGGTGTAATGTTCTATATATGTCAATGAGGTCCAGTTACTCTAATGTATTCTTCAGAGTCTTTGTTTCTTTATTGATTGTCTGTCAAGATGTTCTGTTTAATGGTGATAATGGTGTATTAAAGTCCCCCAGGATAATTGTAGAGGCATCTGTTTCTCCACTTAATTTCTCCAGAGTTTGCCTCATGTATTTTGTGGTGCCCTGTTTAGGTGCATAAATGTTTATGATTGCTCTTTCTTCTTGAAAGATTATCCATTTTACTAATATACAGTGTTCATCTTTGTCTTTTACAATAGTTTTGCATTTAAAGTCTATTTTGTCTGATAGTAGTATAGCTACACCCACTCTTTTTTGGTTGTTGTTTCCTTGTAAAACTGTTTTACAAGTGTTTACTTTCAACCTCCTTGTATCCCTAGGTCTAATATGGGTTTCTTACAGACATCATAAAAATGGATCATATTTCCTTATCCATTATGTGAATCTGTGTCTCTTGACTGTTGAGTTTAATACATTAATATTCAGTGTTATTACTCTCAAGGAATTACTTATATTAGCCATATTTTCTTTGCATTTATGTATATAATATGTTGTTTTTATTTTCTTTTTGTCTTTTTAGTTGTTCTTCCTCTCTTTTCCAACTCTCTTCCTCCTTTTTTTTTCCTTTCAACCTGCAGAATCCCCCTTAGTATTTCTTGAAGGTCAGGTTTCTTACTGGCATACTCTCTTAATTTTGGTTTATCTTTGAATATTTTGAATTCTCCATAATTTTTGAATGCCAGCATTGCTGAATAGAGAATTCTTGGCCGGAAGTTTTTTTCCTTTTAGCACCTTAACTATGTTATACCACTGCCTTCTTGTCCCCATGGTTTCAGAAAAGAAATAAGCACTTAATCTTATTGAGCTTCCATTGTATGTGATGGTTCTCTTCTTTTGCTGCCGTTGGTACTTTCTCTTTGTCTTGAGCACTGGACAGTTTGACAAGTATATGTCTTTGAGTAGGCCTGTTGTGGTTTATACTGTTTGTGATGCACTGTGCTTCATAGACATGTACATCGATCTCCTTCAATAAGGTTGGGAAGTTTTCATCCATTATTTCCTTCAACACTCCTTCTGTTCCCTTTCCCTTCTCTTCTCCCTCTGGGATGCCTATAATGCATATGTTTGTGCATTTTGTATTGTGATTCAAATCCCAAAGTCCCTGCTGGATTTTTTCCATCTTTTTATCTATCCGTTCTACTATCTCTTTGATTTCAGATGTACTGTCTTCTGTATCACTAATTCTTTCTTCTGCCTGTTAAAATATACTGTTAGGTGCTTCCAGTGTTTTTTTTTTTTTTTTTTTTTCTTGGATTGTGCCATTCATCACCATCATATCCATCATCTTGTTATGTATGTTTACAATTTCTTCAGTATGTTCTCCCAGTGTCTTCTTAATATCCTTAATCTCTTCCTTTATTTCATTAAGTTGGTCCATGATATTTATTTGGACAGCTTTGATTAGTTGTTTAGTGTTCTGCATCTCTTCCTGGTTTTTAATGTGTTCATTGGGCTAGGCTATATCTTCCTGTTTTTTAATATGGTTTATAATTTGTGGTTTCTGTTTGGTCATCTTTTTATCTTGATGGGTTTAATCAGTTGATTTGCTTCTTTCTCTACTCTACAGTTATATTTAGCTGCTGCTTTTTGGTGTGTGTTAAGTTTTGCCTTTGATACTTTGTTCTTCTTGTTCTATTTGCTTGCTGTTTTCTATGTTTCCTTGAAGAAAAAATTATGACCACCAAAAGCAGAAGAGGAAAGAAAAGAAAAAGGGTGATAGTAATAATAATTGTAACAGTTAGAACAGGGACTATATAAAACTTAGTAAAATGAATATTTAACACATGTAAGTAGTGTAAAGTAATAGGGAAAAAAGTGGAGTACCTACAATGAAATGGGAAACCATATAGAGACAAATATATAGAATGATGTAATAAGCCAGAATGATGAGGAGAAAGAGAAAGAGAAAAGAAAGGACAAAAAGAAAAAATTTAATAAAAAAGAAAACAGAAAGGAAGAAAGAGAATATGCAAGAAAGAAATAGAAACCAGAAAAATTGAGGACTGAAAAAAGGTGGAATATAAGAACCACATCAGAAAGCAGAAGATAGAAATATAAAGGAAGGAAAAGAGATAGCATTGGTAGACAAATTCAGCATATACAGAAAATGGGAAATCATCGAAGAAGAAAGAAATCAAAGAAGAAACAAGGCAGCAGTACCTAATTAAAAATGAGAGGAGGGTGAGGAAATGAAAATAAGAAATAAAAAATAAAACCAAACACACAAGCAAACAGTCAAATGAAAACTGACGAAGAATAACATTCCTTCTTAGGCCCCTGTGGAGCCTCTCAGGCTGCCAGTGTTCATCAATCAATTCCCTGCAGCCTTCTCTCTGCAGGTTTTGAAGTGAGTTTTAGTGAGTAAACTTAAGTTATTTTTTTAAAAAAGTAACTTTTTTTTTAACGGAAAAATAAGTTATCCAAGAGAAGCTAATACAAAACTAATGTCTATGTTTTCCCTGTCCTAAATTATCAGCTGGATGTTTGATATCCTGATGGATCACTACTCAAAGAGGAGCTGGGAATCAAACTAGGACCCTCATATATTCAAGGCAGAAACTCCTCCACTGAGCTAAACTTTCTCATTTGGTCAGTTAGTTCTTCAGAAAGCTATCCAATCACTTTCCCTCCGGCAGCTTTGAATCTCCTAGGACAGAAGGATTCAAAAGGCTTTATGAGCTGATTCCCTCTCCCGTCTCCTGGTCAGGTTGAGTTCAAATGGGACCCTGGTTACTGAATTCACCACACAGAAATGATTCTGACCCCACTTCTAGATTACTGCCTCCTCCCAGGAGACCCTAAATAGGCTCTTTGAAACTTATTAAGCACTTCCTACTACTTAGCTCCCTTAGGGGATTTGAGATTTTGATAGTTTTCAGCACAGCACTAGACAATTGTCTGGCTCCACCCTTTCACAGGCGAAATTTCTGTATCCCAGGGTGGTTAGGCAAATCAGGCTTCCTCAGCAAATTTGCCTTTCCCCTCTGCCTGATGCCACCTAGAGCCAGCTGGTATGCTCCCCAAAGCTCAGAGGGGGTCCAGGCAACCAAAATCACAGAAAGGAAAGACCTCTCCACATTTTGCCAGAACCCTACCACCCTCATAGAATGCTCCCTCTCACTGGGTAGTTGGCCAGAGTTGGGGCTCACCCTGGCCCTTTGCCCTGAGGGTGGGACTTTGACATCCATGCTTTCCAGCCGTAGAGCTAAAAACTCACAGTTTTATCTTGAACGATCTATCTCCCTGTCCAGCTCACTCCAGATTGATGCCCCAAAGTCTCTAGCTCTGAGGGTTCCCAGAACAGCTCACTTGGGCAGGATCTTCTTCCCACTCAGCAGTCTTTTGTGAGAGCACCCACTTAAACTGATGCCATCTTACCACCTAAAATTTTCTTTAACCAAATATATATTAGTTAAAACATTAAAAAATAATTTTTGGAGGTATAAACTATATTCTTAGAACTTTATATCATTTATTTATGTTCTAAAATAAGAAAGGTTAACAATTAAATTGGCAAGTTCACATGTAGATGATTTTCTTTCTCTGCCATATGTTGCAATGAGTTTTCTGAACATGAAGAAATTTCCTTGGACAATTTGTATAAATCTCTACATCCCACCCCTCATGCTTTCCCTCACCAACTGGCACACCTCACAGGAAAGCTGAGAGAGCAGCAGGGGATTCCTTCTTGCAGAAAGAGCTGGCATCCCCCAGAATTAGTAGTTTCAGTCAGTAGTGACACTCTTTCTATAGGCAATGAGCACTAATTGGGAATTTTTAGTGATGGTGGAAGGAAATGACACTTTGAGGATGTTGGGTGGGGAAATAAGACAAAGGACAAAAAACATCATAAGAAGGTAAATGGGCAAGGGACCAAGAAGCTGCATGGAGCAAGCCTATCTCCCAAGACCCTGAGTGCTCTATCTACCTTCTGCTTTCTGTTCTGTTTCTTACATTCCGCCTGTTTTCATTAGTCCTCAAGATCACAGGTGTCAATTTCTATCTTGTTTGTTCAGTTTTCTTTCTTTTTAATTAACTTTTCCCTTTCAGCCCATTCTTTACTCTTTCTCTCCTCATCATTCTGGCCTTTTAAATCATTCTATATATTTTTCTCAGTTTGGTTTCCTATTTCATTGTATGTACTCCCCTTTTCCCCCTATTACTCTACACTACCTACATGAGTTAAATATTCATTTTACAAAGTCTTATATGGCTGTTCTTCTAACTTTTATCAATATTATTATTATCTTTTTTCCTTTCTTACCTCTTTTGATTGCTCTGGCCCTAATCATTTTCCTTCAAGGGAACATAGAAAAAAGAAAGGATATAGAACAAAAAGAATAAAGTGTCAAAGAGAAAACTTAACACACACACACTGAACCACCAACTAAATAAAACTCTAGAGCAGAGAGAGAAGTTAATCAACTGAATAAACCCATCAAGATAAAATGATGACCAGAGGGCAGCAAAAAATTACAAACCATACTGAGAAACAGGAAGACATGGACCAGTCCAATGAACAAACTAAAAACAAGGAAGAGATGCAGAGTATCGAACAACTGAGACCTCACACTGAGACCGATCCTCAGTGTGAGGTTTGGAAAAAATAGGCATCCAATGTGGGGGCTTCATTCTTGGGGGGCCCCATAAGTGTGGTGAAGGGGGTCATGATCAGTGTGTGTCTGTAAAATGGGTACTCATGGTGGCTGGTTAGGGCTGGATTTTGATCTGCATTTTATTCATCAGGGAAGGTGGATGGTGGAAGATTCCATGATTTTCTAATTTCCAGCGTAGGCTTTGGGGTGCCAGAATTAAACTCTAGTATGACACTTAGACCTTTGTTTACCTGCTGTAAAGCAGAACAGCCTGGGATTCCATTGGCCAGCAATAGTCCCTTCCTTTTTGTTGGGACTCAGGCTTCCTCCTAGTAACAGGCTATTTGTGGTTCCCATTGGCTGGGGCTAAACTGACTTAGTAACAATGATAATCCCTTATTACTTTGAAGGTTTAACTATTGGCAGGCATTAAGTTCAGCTGTAGTTTATGTAAGGAGTAATCACTTACATTTTTTTAACTTTTCATTTTGAAATAATTTTAAACTTAGTGAGAATTAATGAAGACTTTAGTGAACAGAATGATATAAGCAAAAACCCATTTATCTTTCACTCATAATGGTAAAAAACTTAACAGTTTACAGTCTTTGCTCTATATCTCCCAACCTTTCTTTTTTTTCCTGAACATTTTCTTCTGAACTTTCTAAGCAAGTGGCCAAACTGTTGCCTCATAACCCCCAAATATGTTAGAGTTTGTCCTTTAAATCAAGAAGACTCTCCTACATTTAAAAAATTACCCATTAATTATTTTTAAAATTAACATGATACATCACTACCATCCATTCAAGTTTCACCTCCTTTCAGGGTTCAGCAATTGTCCAGTTATGTCCGTTACAACTAAAGGCCACAGTCCACAATGGAACATTGGCTTTAGCTGTCATGTCTCTTTAGAATCCTTCAATCAGGGACAGTGTATGTCTTTCCCTGATTTTCAGAAACAATGTTTATGAAGGATATATCTCAGTATGGGTTTCTTTAATGCAGGGATTCTTAATTAGGGGCCCATGAGCTTGATTTGGAATTCAAAAACACATTATTCTTCTGGGGATGTGTTGGTGCGGGTGTGATATATTTATTAAATAATATACAGTATAGTGTGGACTTAGGAGTCTGTGATTTTCACATTTCTGACAAAGGGGTCCATGGAACAAAAAAGATTAAGGGCCTCTGCTCTAATGTTTCCATGTGGTTGGACATAGGTATGTATCTTTGGTAGGAATACCACCGAAAGGATGCTATGTTCTTCCCTGTATATCATATTGGGGAGTGGGGGAGGTCATGACGTCCATTTGTCCTATTGCTGGTGATGGTAAAATGATCCTTTGGATGAAGTGTAGTCTGCCAGGCTTCTTCATAAAGTTACCTTTTAATTTCTGTAAGGAGTAAGTATTTTTCAGGGACGTGTTTGAGACTATGTGAATATCCTGAAACTTCTCAAATTTTACCCTGTTTTTTTTAAAGCATGCATTGGTAATTCTTGACTAAGAAAATTATTACCATAATGTTTGCAAAATGTGACTTTCAAACTCAGTCATGCCTCTCCATTAGTTGGTGGGCATTTTATTGTAAGAAAGAGCTTTCCCTTCTCCCTCATTTACTATTTATATGTATCAGTGTGAACACAAAGATTCCTATATTATTGCTATCTTTAGTTATTTTCATGCTCAGACTACCCAACTTGATTGCTTGGAGCCACTTAAACTTGTTCCTGTGTCTTACTGTTATCTCACCATTTTTGAGCACTTCCTTAATTTATGGTGCAATGAATTCCAAATTCTTTCATATTCACAGACTTGATTCAGCAATGGGAAACTCTGTTTCTTTCTGAGGAATAATTATAATAATAGTATAATAAAATGTTTTATTAAAATTCCTAGTAGGTATTTTATTTGGAATGACTCTGTCAAAAGAATGAAGAGCTAAGGGGACTTTAAATTTTCTTATAATAAATTCCTCTAATTGTCTTGCATGACTATTATCACAATAATAACTCTAGTCTCTTAAATTGCTCGTATGTCTCAGTAGAAATAGCCAGCCAATTAAGGTACCTTTAAAATTTCTTTTGAAACAACAACCCTCCATTTCATCTTAACTTAACACCTCTAATTATAAGGCCTCTTTCTTTAAATACTTGTCTCTGGGAAAAGGTTTTCTTCCTAAGGATTTTAGCACATGGAAAGGAAGTTAAAGTGGACTGATTGAGGTATTATAATTGATTTTATAATTATATTTGAAATAACAAAAGACCTCAAAATTATTTTATGTTTTCATATATATTTTCTCATGAGGCACTTCTATGATAGGGACAGCTAAGCAAGCCAGTTTCAAGGGGTTTTGATTAAAATGATTAATCAAGAACAACAGAAAACCATAATGCTAAACACCTCCATAAATACATTTGACTTGGTCTGTGTGTTTTATGGGGTTTTAAAATGCATAAGCAATTCTTATCCATGAGAAGTCTCCTCCTAAGGATTCATCCATACATGTTGACATGCACAGTGAAAATACCCAGAAGAGTTAAAGAGAACCACTTTAAATAATTTTTATTATTCAGTATGTATGTATGTATTCATGTATGAATGTATATATTTAGAGACAATTCTGTGACATATCCATTTTTAGTGAATAAAAAATAATACTAGCAAACAAACTTTTTTAAATGGGGAAAAGGTGTGCCCTGTCCCAAATGCCTGTCCATCCAACACCCTAAACCAGTAACCCTTCCTTGTCATATTGCCATAAGAGCATTCTCAACTTTGTTCTTTCAACCACATACCTGCAAATCACCAGCATTCACCTGGTCTTTCTCCCAACCCTCCCCCACAGTACCCTGGAACTTTCAACCCACCCTTCCCAATCTACCCACCTGTAAACCCTGCACCATCCAACCCAATAATACCACTACCCTCCTGTCATATCCTTTCAATATGTGACTACACATTTTCAACTTACCATAGATTACATCCATATGGGTATTGGCTCACAACCTCCTTCTCCCTTTCTATTTCTTGTAGATATATTTTCCAGACAATAGCTTTCTGAGTCTGTTCAAATTGCTTAGTTCATATCAGCGAAGTCATGTACAGTTCATGTGTCAATGCCTGGCTTGCTTCATTCAACATAAAGTCCTCAAGATTCATCCATGTTATCCCGTGGGTTAGCACTTTATTCCTTCTGACAGTGGAGTAATATCCCATTATATTTATGTACCACATTTTGTTTTTCATTCATCTGTTGATGGACACCTGTGTTGATTACAACATTTGGCAATAGTGAATAATGCCCCTATGAACATTGGTGTGTTTATATCTGTTCATTTCTTTGCTTTCAGTTCTTCTGAGTATGTACCCAGCAGTGGAATTGCTGGATCATATGGAAGCTCTAGAGTAGTTTTTTGAGGAACTGCCAAACTGTCCTCCCCAATGGCTGTACCATTCTACATTCCCATCATCAGTGGATGAGGGTTCCCATTCCTCCACATCCTCTCCAACACACAAGTCCACTATTTTTTTTAAATAGCTGATACAGACAGGACACCAGATATTGTGATGAAAGGCAAAATGTCAAAAACATTTTTAAAAATATTTTTCATTTTTTAATATCCCAATCTTTTAATTTAATTTAATATTTAGCTTTTTAAAATTTTTATGTATTTTATTTCTTATATTTAAACTTATCACTATCGTTTCATTTTCCTATTAATTGTAGTTGGCTAATGTAATGGCTTCATTTTTGAAGATGCTTTGGATCACAGTAGGGTTACAATTAGGGCAGGGGAAGATCATTGGCGTGGGGTGTCAGTGATGAGGGATACACAAGAGGAAGTTCACCTGAGCATACATATAAGGTATGTAAAAATGTTTACATGTTCATGGGGTATTGTCACAGTGGGTGGAGACTCACACAATCACCTAGAGAATAATGAATTCCCATCCTGGAGAGCTCTGCCACATTATCTAGGGAGCAGCAACAGTCCCCCTAGTGCAGGGGCAGTGACTGGTGAAGGAGGATGATCCACTGATGGGCCCTTGATATTGACAGCTAGGCTTATTAGGCTTTGCTCTTGATATTGAAACAGCCTATTGTAATGGGATGCCTAAGGGTTGCCTCCTGAGAGCCTCCTTGTTGCTCAAATGTGGTCTCTCTCTAAGATAATGCATACGAATGCACTTCCCCACTGTGACACATGAATCCCAGAGATGAGCCTCCCTGGCACTGAGGGATTGCTACCAAGCACCAAGTAGTAATGCAACTGGAAAAAGACCTCAAATGAAAGGGGGGAAAGGTAAAGACAAATGACTTTACATGCCTAAGAGACTTCAAAGTGAGTCAGGAGCTCATCCCAGAGGTAACGCTTATGCATATCTCAGCAGTATCTCATTGACTTCCAAAGTGGATAGAACCCCAAATAATGGGGTTCCTGAGGGCTCTGGAGACACCCAGTTCCTATGGTCAGGTCAGAGAGCTCTGAAGTTTTGTGCCTTGCCAGGGGGCCCTACTTAAGAGTTTATGCTCCTGAGAATGACAGAGTTGGACTCAGTTATGTCTTCCCTGCACATGGCTCATCTGTCACTTCTATTTAAACCTGTATTTGGTGCTGGAGTTTGTAAATGTACATCCAGAGGCTCGGCCTGGAACATTGGTAGAGTTGCAACACCTACTCTACAGCTCACTGGACTCACCTAGGACAACAGGCAGGGAGATGATGATGGACAATGGCCATCCCAGGGAACTGAGAGAGTCTGAAGCTGCAGGCAGGATAGTCCCACCCATCTTCCCCATGGGATATATGCCCCATTTCAATTGGAGTTGGAGTGGATGTCACCATCCCAGAATCCTTGGGATTGGGGAAAGGGCTATGGACTAGAGTGGACTTACTGGTATTCTACTCTAGACATACTGTCATTCTAGCAATTGAAGAATTTACAACATTGATGTGGAGCCAGTGGCCACTAGAGGCTCTGGGGGCAGGGAGAGGGAAATACAGTTGTAATACAGGGGCTTTTTGGGGACTTGGGAATCACCCTGAATGACATTACAATTACAGATACAGGCCATTTTATATCATCATATAACATGCAGAACTGTGTGGGAGAGAGTGTAAACTACAGTGTGAACTATGGTCCATGCTGAATGGCAAAACCCCAGGATGCATTTATCAACTGCAATGAATGTGCCACACTAATGAAGGGTGTTTATGTGGGAGGGTGTGAGAGGTGTGGTGATATGGGGATGTGGGCATATGGGAATCCCTACATTTTTTGTGTGTAAAATTTATGTAATCTAAGTATCTTTAAAAATAAAAAAAAAAAATTAATTTAATTAAAAAAAAAAGAGTAACAAAATATATATATTTATAGTGTTCTTCCTGAATATAATTGAGAAAATAAATAAATAAATTGGGGAAGAGACCTAAGTGTCTCTCATAACACTGAATGCCCTGGTCTCCAGGCCACACTTCCATGTCAGGCAGCTGAGTCAACTAGGCTGGCTGTAGGCCAGTAGGGCAGTGGGATCAAATTCATTGTAGGCTTATTTACTCATTCAGACATTCACACTAACATAGATGTATACCTATATCTTTTGGGTTCATATATAAATAGCATACATTTTATATATTTCTTATACATGTTATACTTATTGGTACAGAACATGGATTATTTATCAATCTCTAATCATTGTCAGTTCCTAAGATACACTGACATGTTTTTAATTTTGTAGCTTTATGGTAATTTATTTCCCCATGCTCTTCTTTGTCCTATTTTTATTCCTCACTCCACCCATGAACCTATGAACCCATGGAAAATGCATTTTCAGTCAATGGAATCTGAACCTCTTCCCCAGTTATCCTCCCCTCCCCTGAATGTGTCACCTTTACTGGTCCCCTATGAGTGCCCAGTAGGTCTCAGCACCCTCTGTATTGTCCTGGGTCCTCCCAGATCCTCAAACACCAGGATTGCATTTCACAGCTCTGATCAGCTTCTCCTTGGGCCCTAAGTCACAAGGGGTAAGAGCTACCTGGTAGCTGCAGGCCACATCAGGGGCATAGGTGATAAGGGTGTTAGTAGTAATGGCAAACCACTTTAAAATACTTTTATTTCTTGGCAGATATTTTGTTTACATGGACTTCTGAGGGAAGGGTAATCCAGTTATGGAGGTTTGGTGTATATTTTAATGAAATAAACAACTGGTATTATTTCATTAATGATATAAGAAACCCACGGAGAAATTTATATAACAGAGACAGCCAAGGAAGAATCTATGAAGTGTTTTGATTTAACAATAGACCTGTTCTTCTTTAAAATTTACAAACAAATAAAAAGGATACTAAAAGAACAATAAAACCCCTTACTCTGTTAATAATTTATAGTTGGTCAGCTGTTTTACTTATAAGGGTATCAGTGAGAATTCCAAGAGTTCAACTGGTTTTAAAATATTTTTAAACAGATAAACCTCTATGATTAAGATATGAATTTATTATTGAAATAACCATGCCCAAATACTTTATCATCAATTTATTTCTCAGTATGATTTCCATTTCACAGGACTGCTGTGCAAGGATGGATATTTAAGGGGTATTTGGAATTCTTTTTAATGAAACAAATTTCTGGTGTTATAAATGAAGATACTGACAATAATAACTACAACCTCTTTCAAACCCTGCCTCTCAGCAACTATTTTGTTTTGAGGGACTTTTGTGAAAGAGACAGCTGGCATTGTGCTCTTATAATAGCTAATACCTAGCCATATTTTAATTTAATAATAACAATAGAATATAAAATAATAAAACACCTTAGTTTAGAGTACAATCCCTAGTTTGACCAGGGAAGGAAATAGTTAGTTTTGGAAGAATTTCCATGAAATCTTCAATTATGATAGTTCTCATGGTTTTTTTTTTTTTTTTTTTTATTACGGGTAAAAATCAAAATTCTCACAATACATACAAACATTTGTAAAATGATATATAAATATATATGCATATATGTGTATTTGCTTACAAAAATGTTATTTATATATATATATATATGCATATATTTTAAGAGGTGCTTAGATTACCCAAAACACTACACGGAACCCACTGGGATTCCCATGTTGCCCACCTCCCACACCTCCCACCACATCCCACACAAACATCTCCCACAGTGTGGCCCACCAACCTCAATGAACCCACACATCCTGGAGCCCCGCCACCAACCACAGACCACAGTCCACACCGCAGACCACACTCTCCCCCACTCAGCCCTGAGCGGTGTGTGCTGATCCAAAATGGCCCACATCCATCGCCACAACAGTACTCAGGACAACCTCCAACTCCCAAAGAAGCCCCTGTATCT
This sequence comes from Tolypeutes matacus, assembly GCA_026826555.1. Classification (NCBI taxonomy): domain Eukaryota; kingdom Metazoa; phylum Chordata; class Mammalia; order Cingulata; family Chlamyphoridae; genus Tolypeutes; species Tolypeutes matacus. The sequence goes on along the minus strand of JAKSZT010024889.1, from coordinate 1,327,112 downwards.
CAACTGCTCATCCCCTCCCTACCCAAAAACTGTCAAGTGGCCACTGGCTCCACCTCATTGTTATAATTTCTTGCATTGCAAGAATCACCATATGTGAGCAAGAGAATACCATCAAGTCCACTCTAGTCCATAGTTCTTCCCCCAATCCAGAGGCGACTGGGATGGTGATGTCCACTCCAACTCCAAGTGAGAGAGGGCTTATTTCCTCATATATGACACTCCTGAGTCTTTAATGAGGACTTTAATATCTGAACATTTTAAGACCCCTGCATGCTTTGGCAGGAGTTTGATATGGAAGATTTCTTTGGAAAGAGGATCTCAAACTGGTATATGAAGTGGTGAGAAGCATCTTTGAATAATCATAACACAAGAATGCCACTGATAAAATACTGGGTGTGGTCAAGGAGGAACAGTAGGAAATTCTGATCTCAGCCACCTGGGAGCAGCAATAAACCTAAGGTCACTCAGGATCCTGGAGAAATCCCCGAAGTCCTCTCTCTGACACTTACTATTGTCCCAAGTGTGAAAACAACAGCTTCCTGCCAAACTGGTAGGGATATGTCAGACCAAAAAAAAGACTCACAAGTCTAGCTTGGTGAGTAATGACATTTATTTAGGGGGCTTACATGGGGTCCTCATGTTTGGTAGTGGGAGAATGAGATGGTCCCAAGTCTAGCCCTGGCGTAGTCCTCATCCATGGCATCAGAAGGAGAGATGGCACTTCCCAGGCTTGGCATCTGCACTCACTGCCAGAGAAGAGAGTGCTTTTATGGGGTATGTTAGTGTGCAGCAGGAGGAAGGGGGCTGCTTTCCAAAGAATGCAGTGAATTTGCTCATGAACCAAATGGACAGGAAAACAGATCCAAAAGGGACAGATATTTTCTGCAAGGAAGGAAATGCTTATCGATATTGGGGTGACTATAAGGGGTGATTAGGCAGTTTGGGGAAGATAGATGCCTACAGAAGGCTTCAGGAAAAACAGGTTAGAATCCTATTGCAAGACTCACTGATCAGTCACTAGTCACAGGGGCTTGCAGTTTTGAGGGATCCTACTACTATTTGGAGTGGGGGAAGAACTGGAAGGTTTGGGGGAGAAAATACAAAGTCATCTATGCTACAACTTTCCAGAATTCACCCCCCACTCCTCTGGTGGTGATTAAAAAGTACAGGCTATGGTGGGACATGGGCAGTTAGGTTCATTTTAAACATGCACACCCACAGTGATGTGCATGCGTCACAGCTCAGCCCACAGGGACTGGCACATTTAGTGGCTCTGGGAACCACAGTGGGGGTTTATGTGATGCTGTCTTGCACATGTGTCTGAGAGACAAATTACTGACCATAATAATGAGCCCACATCCAGTTAGGCCTCTGTTTCTTAAGACCCAGCTTGTGGCAAACTGGTGCCACCACTAGGGAAAACGGGGATCTTGACTGAGTATAGTTGTTACCAAGATGAAACTCACAATGCTGGTTTATAACTCAGAAGGTGAGAAACTGACGTCTTCCACTTCCTGTCTCTCAGATCACTATTTTTGGGATTCCAGAGCCACATGTAAGGTGTCTGGTCATCCAGAGACAATCTTGCTGCCGTGGCCATTAGCACATGTCTGGTTGACAAGACCAGTTGAGCCCAGCCTTCCAGTCATCCCTCCCAAGGCAGCAGAAATATGAGTGAAGTTCATATGAATTCCACCTGAATTCCATCAAGTGACCCTGGTTCAGGCCATGTGGAAGAGGAAAATCATCTATATGAGCCTTTATATTCCAATAATTATTCTTGGTAAGGTGGGTTATTATACAAAATGTTATCCATAATCCAAATCTATAGAAAAACATGTATAAATGATAATGACTGATTATGTTGTCAATGTTTGCTCCATCAAAACTTCATTAATAAATATAAGTCTCATTAACAGATATGAAGGAAAACTGAGGACCAAGTTCCTAATAAAGCCATGCATACACACATTATATATGTATATATATCTTACATATGTACAGTTTATATATATAATTTACTTAGAACATATAATAGGTTTCCTGAGAAATTGTTTGCCAATGATTATCATATAGTATTGGGAATGGAATGTCATATGTCATGGGGATATTAATTTTGACAGTACATTCTTTTCATTTTATGGTGCAACTCCCTTGTCTTCTAAAACACTAAGAAAAGGATTTAGGGAAAATCCAGAGAGCAAAGGAGGTCCTGGAAAGTCCATCTTGTCCTGCCTTATATGGATGGCTTCATGAAGCACAGCCCCAGGATCCTTATCCCCTTGGTAAAATGACAATATTCCCAGCTTGATACCATGGCAATTCACACTAATATCCTTGGGCATTCTCTAAAAATCTTCATGATTTATCCACTCATACCATGTTCCATCCAGAGGTCTGAGCCTTCACATTCATCAACACCAGACTCATCTCCACAAAGAACTGTGCATCCCTGAATCTGACCTAAACCTTGTCTGTCCCTGATACCAAACTTTCTGCAGTGCCTCATTGACTCCTCTACCAGCAATTACCAAGGGCTCCTGTCTTAAGTACTATCATCTTTCCTAACTACTGTCATTTTCCCTTTGAGTGGTAGCAAATTATCTATACTTAGGGATTTCTGGTGCACACTGCAGAATCTGAGGCCACTCAAGGAAATTCAGTCAGACTTTAGAGAATAATTGCTATCAAGTGGTGAGAAGACCAAGGAATACAGGGAAAGAGGGAGAAAACTTTACAGGCCTAAGGGACCCAAGGCTGGTCTTCCTTTTTAAAAGGAAGCCAGTCACATGAGAAAGTAAAGAAGGTGCTCATGAGTTTCAAGTTGAAGCGATGTGAAGCCCTGACAAAGAAACTCTTCCTCAGATACTGAGCGGCTGCCCTGTCCCTCCTTTTGTGAACCTACTTCTGCAGCCAAACTCTGACCCAAATTCCTGTTAATGTCCGAGGTGAAGCTTACACAACATACACAGAGAATAGCGGCAGTGGAGTGTAACATGGTTCGGGGAAAAGAAAATAAGATTATTTGATCTGTACAGCCCTACTCTCCCCACAATTGACCTCAAGAATGATGTAATGCTGGTACCAGACCTTTGAGAGAGTCTTTTTGTGAACAAAGATTCTAAGTTACCATGTTTTCTCATTTAAATCCTTCCTCAGTGTTGTTGGTCTCTCAGAGGATTCTTGTATTTGTGACTAGGTACCTCATTATACAGTTTCCTAAAATGCAAATTTATTTATCTATGAGAATAGGTAGTTCCCTGATTCTATTCTTCTGTAGTCAAATCACCTTTATCTTGGTCTGATTTTCTCATATTTTTTATTATTGGGCCATATTCTCTTCCTCAGTATATAATTTAGATGAAATAATCAATATTTAACTTAGCTAAAATGATATATTTATATTTTTAGCATCAATTTTAGTTATTCCAAGATTAAATGTAGGCAAATGAAGATAACACTGTAAGAACTAAATGTACATTTACAATTGTTATGCACATTTTAACTAAGAATTCATTTACATAGGTACATTTCTCTTATTATGGATTTCTTTCACCATCTACTTCAGTGAAAGCACAGTTGTTTCTAGCTTTGGAAGGAAAGGGCATTTTTCAGGGGGAGGAAGTTGGAATGAGCAAGGCAGGTCAGGGTAGAAGGAGGCTCATGTAGGAGAGAAAGTAGCATGTCTACTTCCCCAAGGCTGGAGTTCATTTTCTAGGACAGCACTTTAACACAAAAACATCTTTTTTTGTCTTTTATTTTTTTATTTTGTACATTTAATAATTGAAAATATAAACAATAATTTAAAAATACAAAAAAATTGATGAATAAAAACATATACTTCTCAATTAAATATACTGGATACATATAAGCTTTTTTGAATCATACAATATGTTACACAATATATTTGGTTCATAGTAATGCATTCATACAGTATTTGTCCTTTTGTGACTGGCTTGCTTCACTCAACATAATGTCCTCCTGGTTCATTCATGTTGTCATATGCTTTACAACTTCATTTCTTCTTACAGCTGCATAATATTCCATCATTAATATACACTACAATTTGTTTATCCATTCTTTGGTTGATTGTTTCCAACTTTTGGCAATTGTCAATAATTCTGCTGTGATCATTGGTGTGATCATTGGTGTCCTGATGTCTGTTCATGTCACTGCTCTCAGTTCTTCTGGGTATATACCCAGTAGTGGCATTGCAGGGTCATGTGGCAAGGCTATATCCAATTTCATTAGGAACCACCAGACTTCCACAGTGACTGTACATTTCTGCATTTCCAACAGTGAATAAATGTTCCTATCTCTCCACAACCTCTCCAACACTGGTAGTACTCTGTCTTTTTAATAGTGGCCATTCTGATAGGTGTGAAATGATATGTCATTGTAGTTTTTACTTGCATTCCCCAAATCATTACATGGGCATTTTTTCATGTGTTTTTTTTTGCCATTTGCATTTCTTCTTTGTACAAATGTCTATTCAAGTCTTTTGATCATTTTTTAATTGGGACATTTGTCTTTTTATTGTTGTGTTGTAACATCTCTTTTTATATCATGGATATTAAACCCTTATCAGACATGTAATTTCCAAATATTTTCTCCCATTTAGTTGGCTGCCTTTTCACCCTTTTGACAAAGTCCTGTGAGGTGCAAAAGTGTTGAATTTTGAGGAGGTCCCATTTATCTATTTTTTCTTTTGTTGCATATGCTTTGGGTGTAAGATCCAAGGAAACCACCACCTACTACAAGACCTTGAACATGTTTCCCTACATTTTCTTCTGTGTGTCATGGTCCTGGCATTTATAGTTAGGTCTTTGATCCATTTTGAGTTGATTTTTGTATAGGGAGTGAGATATGAGTCTTCTTTCATTCTTTTGGTTATAGATATCCAGTTCTCACAGCACCATTTGTTGAAAATACAGTTTTGTCTTGTTAACAAGGGCTTGGCATGTTTGTCAGAAACCAGTTGACTGTAGAGATGAGGGTTGATTTCTGAACTCTCAATTCTATTCCACTGATGGGTGTGCCTATCTTTATGCCAGTAGTATGTTGTTTTGACCACTGTAGCTTTGTAATATGTTTCAAGGTCAGGCAGAGAAATTCCTCCTATGTCACTATTCTATTTTAGAATGCTTTTGGCTATTGGGGTGAACTTTCTCTTCCAAATGAATTTGGTAATTGCCTTTTCTAATTCTGTATAGTAGGCTGTTGGTATTTTGATTGGTATTGCATTGAATCTATAAATCAATTTGGGTAATATTGACATCTTCATATTTATTCTTCCAATCCATGAACACAGAATGCCTTTCTATTTGTTTAGGTCTTTTAAAATTTCTTTTAGCATTGTTTTGTAGTTTTCTGCATATAATTCCTATACTTTTTTGGATATATTAATTCCTGGGTATTTGAGACTTTTTGTTGCTATGGGACAAAATATGGAATATGGAATTCCCCTCCTTATTAACTCCTTAGATTGTTCAATACTAGTGTACAAAAACATTACTGATTTTTTTTTTATCCCAATATTGAACTTTAATCAATTCCAATAAAAATCTACTGGAAAGTTATGAGAGGGGAATTTGACAGGCAGATTCTTTTTTTTTTTTTTTTTTTTTTTTTTTTAATTTTTTTTTTTTTTTTATTATGTGTAGGTCTATGGTTGGTGGCAAGGCTCCAGGATGTGTAAGTTCATTGAGGTTGGTGGGCCACATTACTGATTTTTGCATGTTGATCTTATATCCTGCCACTTTGCTGAATTCATTTATTAGCCCAAGTAACTTTGTCATAGATACTTCAGAATTTTACAAATACAGGATCATGTCATCTGCAAACAGGGAGAGTTTTACCTCCTTTTTTCTTATTTGGATGCCTTTAATATTTTTTTCTTGTTTAATTGCCCTAGCCAGAACTTCAAGTACAATTTTGAATGACAATGGTGACAGTGGGCATCCTTGTCTTGTTCCTGATCTTAGAGGGAAAGCTTTCAACATTTCCCCATTGAGTATGATGTTGGCTATGGGTTTTTCATATAAACCTTTTATCAGATTGAGTATTTTACTTCTATTTTTGAAGTGGTTTTATCAAAAAAGGATGCTGGATTTTGTCAAATGCCTTTCTGCATTGAGTGAGATGGACATGTGGGTTTTTTTTCTTTATTTTTTAATGTGGTGCATTTCATTGATTGATTTTCTTAAATCAACCAATTTGATTGATTGATTGAACCAGGCTTGCATACCAGGAATAAATTCCTCTTGGTCCTGATGTAGAAGTCTTTTGATACGCTGTTGGATTCGATTTGCAAGTATTTCATTGAGAATTTAGTATCTATGTTCTTTAGAGAGATTAGTCTGTAATTTTTATTTTATTTTATTTTATTTTGTAGTATCTATATCTGACTTTGGTATTAGGTGATGTTGGCTTCATAAAATGTGTTGTGCAATTTTCCTTCCTTTTTAATTTTTTGGAAGAGTTTACACAGGACTGGTGCTGTTTTGGAAATACTTTATGGAATTCACCTGTGAAGCCATCTATCTGGTCCTTGAATTTTCTTTGTTGGGAGAGTTTTGATGATGGATTGAATCTCTTCAAATGTGATTAGTTTTTTAAGTTCTTGTATTTCTTGTAGTGTCAGTGTAGGCTGTGCATTTCTAGGAATTTGTCCATTTCCACCAAGTTGCCTAGTTTGTTGGCATACAATTTCTCATACTATCCTCTTATGATCCTTTTTATTTCTGTGTATTAAGCTGTAACTGCCGCTCTTTCAATCTGATTGTGTTTGTTTGCATCTTCTCTCTTTTTTTCTTTTTTATTCTAGCTAAGGGCTTGTTAATTGTATTGATCTTTTCAAAGAACCAGCTTTTGGTTTTGTTGATTTTCTCAAATTTTTTTTGTTGTTGTTCTCAATTTTATTTATTTCTACTCTAATCTTTATTATTCTTTTTCTTTCTTGTTTTGGGATTGGTTTACTGTTCTTTTTCTAGCTTCTCTAGTTTTTCAGTTAAATCTTTGAGTTTAGATCTTTCTTCTTTTTTAATATAGGAGTTTAAGGCTATAAATTTCCTTCTCAAGACTGCCTTTACTGTATCTCATAAATTTTGATAAGTTTTGCTCTTGCTTTCATTTGTCTCAATATATTTACTTATTACACTTTCTTCTTTGATCCACTGATTATTTAGGAGTGTGTTGTTCAGTCTCCACACATTTGTAAATTTATTTTTTTCCTGTCTATTATTGATTTACAGTTCCATTCCATTATGATCTGAGAAAGTGCTTTGTATAATTTCAATCTTTTTATATTTATTGAGAGCTGCATTGTGCCCTAACATGTGGTCTATCATGGAGAATGATACATGGACACTTGAGAATGTATAACCTGCTAAGTTTGGATGCAGCATTCTGTATAATTCTGTTAGGTCTAACTAATTTATCATATTGTTCAAGTTCTATGTTTCCTTGTTGATCTTCTGTCTAGTTGTTCAATCTAATGATCCGAGTAGTGTGTTGAAGTCACCAGTGATTATTGCAGAGATTTTATTTCTCCCTTCAGATTTGCCAGAGTTTTTCTCATGTGTTTTGAGACACTCTGGTTAGGTGCATAGATATTTATGACTGTTATATCTTCCCAATGAATTGTTCCTTTTATTAATATATAATGGCCTTCTGTATCTTTTATAACATTTGCATTTAAAGTCTGTTTTGTCCAATAGTAGTATAGCTACCCCTGCTCATTTTTGGTTACTATTTGCATGGAATATCTTTTTCCAACCTTTCATTTTCAGCTGCTTTATATCCCTGGGTCAAAGGTGAGTTTCTTGTAAGCAGTTTATAGATGGCTCATGTTTTTTTTTAAATATATATTTATATATTTTTATTTATTTTTAAAAGATACTTAGATTACATAACTTGTTACATAAAACAATATAAGGGATTCCCATATGCCCCACTCCCCAAACTTCCCACTTTCCCCCTCATTAACAACTTCTTTCATTAGTGTGATACATTCATTGCAATTGATGAACAGATTTTGGAGCATTGCCACTAAGCATGGAGTATAGTTTACATTGTAGTTTACACTCTCTCCCACTCAATTCTGTGGGCTATGACAGGATATATAATGGCCTGTATCTGTCACCAAAATGTCATCCAGGTCAATTCCAAGTCCTGAAAATGCCCCCATATTACACCTCTTTATCCCCCTCCCTGACTTCAGCACCTCCACTGGCCACTGTCTCCACATTAACGATATAATTTCTTCCAATGCTAGAATCACAATGTCTATAGTAGAAAACAAGTAAGGCTACTCTAGTCCATATTTTATTCACCATTCCTGAGAATTCTGGGATGGTGATGCCCACTCCACCTCTAATCGAGAGGTGACTTTGATCCTATATGGCTGATGGATGGGAATCTCTTGCTTGCAGTTGTAGACACTCTCGGTCCTTTGGTGTGGTGATTGTCAATCCTCACCTCCCCATGAGCTGTCCTGGGTGAGTCCAATGAACTGGAGTGTAGGTGCTGCAATTCTTCTGAGACTCAGGGCCCAGCCAGCACAAGGACAGCCCTGAGATTCAAGTCTCCTGTATGTACACCTACCAACTCCAGCACCAACTACAGATTCAAACAAAAGGAACAGAAGAGGCATGTGTAGAGAAGTCACATCTGAGTCTAACTTTGTCACACTCAAGGACACAACCTCCAAAAGTAGGGACCACTGGCAAGTCACCAAACTCTAGAGCTGTCTGCCATGAATGTAGGATCTAGGTGTCTCTGGAGTCCTCAGGAGCTACACTGTTTGGGGTAGTGTCCACTTTGGCCATCTATGAGATCCTGCTGAGGCAAGCATAAGCGTTACCTCTCTGATGACCTCCCGTTTCATTTTGTAAGTCTCTTAGCCATATAAACTCATTAGTCTTTACCTTTTCTCCCTTTTATTCAAGGTCTTTTTCCAGTTTTATCATCAACCTGTGCTTGGTAATAATACCTTAGTGCCAGAAAGGCTCATCCACGGCTGTCATGTCCCTCACTGGAGGGAAGTTAATACATCCACATGCTGAGTTTGACTTAGAGAGAGAAGGTGGCTCATGTTTTTTTTAATCCATTCTTTCAGCCTGTATCTTTTGATTGGGGAGTTTAATCCATTCACATTGTTAATGCATTATTTACTTTCACCATTTTATTATTTGGATTTCATATGCCATATCATATTTTTGTCTGTCTTTTTAGTGTTTGGTTATCCTTTCTTTATTCTTTCTCCTATAGTCTCCAGGCCTCTCTCTTCTGATTTTTTATTTCAAATTGCAAGGCTTCCTTTAATATTTCCTGCAAGGGTGGATTTTTTTGGAAACTCTCTTAGTTTCTGTTTGTTTGTGAATATTTTATATTCACCTTCATATTTGAAGGACAACTTTGTTCAATAAAGAATTCTCAGTTGGCAGTTTTTCTTTTTCAGTATCCTAATTTTATCATACCACTTTCTTCTTGCCTCCATGGTTTCTGAAGTGAAATCCATGCTAAGTCTTACTGGGCAACACTTGGAGTTGATAGTTTGCTTCTCCCTTGCTCCTCTGAGAATTTTCTCTTTTTCTTTGACATTTGACATTCCGAGGAGTATATGTCTTGGAGTCTGTCTATTCAGATTTATTCTGAGTGGAGTACAGTGCACTTCTTGGACATTTATTTCATTTCTTTCCTTAGAGGGGAGATTTTCAGGTATTGTTTCCACAAATACTCTTTCTGTCCCTTTTCCCATCTCTTCTCCTGCAACTCCCATGACATGTATGTTATTGTGTTTCATGTTGTCATTCAACTCTCTGAGCCCCTGCTCAATTTTTTCCATTCTTTTCTCTCTGTTCTTTTGTCTCTTCAATTTCAGCTGTTCTGCCCTCTGTATCACTTATTCTTTCTTCTATCATTTTGAGTCTGCTGTTGTATGACTCTAATGTGTTTTTTAATCTCATCTATTGTGTCTTTCATTCCCATGAGCTGTTAATTTTCTGTTCAGTATTTCAAATTATTCTTTGTACTCACGCCATGTCTTCTTGATGTCATTAATCTCTTTAGTCATATTGTCTTTCAACTCATTAATTTGATTTTGGAAATTTGTGTGAATCTGGTTAATTCTCTCAAATCCTGCATTTCTTCTGGGGCTTTGATATATTCCTTTTCTTGGGCCATGTGTTCCATTTTCTTAGTATGGCTTATAATTTTTTGCTGATCTCTAGACATCTGATTAGGATATAGTTTACTCAGATGCTCAATTTCTTTCTCTTTTATAGGGATTTTGTGGTAGGAGGCTGTGCATTACCACTGCTCTTTGATTCTTGGATTGACCTGGATTTTTAGGATTGTCTCTTCTAGTTGCACAAAACTGCACTTTGGACCTAATAATTGATTGCAGACCAGCTTCCTAGGCCCTTGGGAAGGGAAGCTATAAAAGCCAGAAAAAACCTCTCTTACTTGTTTTTAATTTTTTCACATACATTTCCTTGGTCTGCCAGCAGATAGTGCTCTTTGGCAGCTCTCAGTTCAGTGCCTGGTCAGAGTGCATTTGTCGCAGCAGAGACCTGATCAATGTCATAGAGCTTCCTGCCTGGAGGCCAAGAGCCTTGTAATTCAAATTATCCCAGAGATAGTTCTCTAGCCTTCTCTAGCAGCACCGTCCTTTTCCCATGTAGGGAGCAATTCCACTCCCTTCTGCATCCTCAACAACCAGTTCTTATTAGTAGAGAAAGAGATTAGGAGGGTCATATATCTTTAGCCCCTTGTCTGCTCCCAGGGCAATCAATGGTGTGGCCCCGCTTGGCATTGAAGGGCTCCTGGGATGCCACAGACCAAATTTGTGAGTCAAAAGCTGACAGGCTGTGTCCCTCTCCTTCCCCTTTCCTGGGGATGTGCATCCTCCACAATCAGTCCTGGCTAGAAGAGGGAGATTGAAAGAGTTGGATTCTTCCAGTCCTGTGCCAGCTCCCAGGGCAAACCACGGTGTGGTCCCACCTGGCCTGGAAAGGCTGGTGGGACACAGCCAACCAAATTTATGGGCCAGAAGCTGGGTCAGCCTTAGGTTGTGTCCCTCTCTGTCCCCTTTACTGGGGTAGTGGACCTCTGGAGCCCCCTTTGTCTATAGCCACAGGCCCAGAGGCCTGAGAATTCTAAAGTGTCTTTAGTGTGGGAGAGAGTGCCAACAGCAGCAGCTGCTGCTTTCAACTCACATTTCTGTTGTTGAATTTCCACTCCTTTGTCCCTCTCTCCTCTGGACAGTGTCCAGTCTTTTCCAGGCATCCTAAAACCCTAGAAGATCTTTTTCCAGGCTGTTTCTGCCTGTCCTCTAGCTATTTTTCTGTAGGACAAGAGAGTTTTGTGTATTTGTAGACTGCCATCTTTCTGGAAGTCCACCAAGAGCATCTTGACACTGTTTTGTATTTCTCTAACCTGTCTCTAAGATTCGTGGTTAATCATAACTGTTTGAGTGATTCATTAATCTGTTACTAATGATAATATTTTTATTACCAGATCTTTGATTACTCCATTTTGTCTCTGTTCTTCTTAGGAAATCTAAGAATAGATTATTGTGCCCAAGTTAAATTTCTCTTAGTCTACATATTCCACTTCCATCAAGTTATCTATATAGTAATTTATTTTTCTCCTCTATTGGTTACTTTACAATATCATCATCAATGAGGGCCCAGCTTTTATGAGACCTGAAAGAGGAATGGGCTTTCACCAAGTAAAACAGAAAGAAATGAGTATGTCAAGTTAGAATGTTGGCATAGGGTGATTTACATTAAAATACAGCATATATAAGTAACAGAGGACTTGAGGGGTTTATCTGGAGAGTGTCTTTAGAAGCAAAGTTTCTATTTTCCTTTTTTGTTTTAAATGTCTGAATAATCTCTCCATTTTCCTGCCCTCTCCATGTTTATCACGACTTTTTATCTTCAGGTCACCTTCATACATATTTCCTAGCATGGAGAATCTATTCTTTTCTCTGCCCAAGTCCATTCAAGTTAACTTCCTTCATAAATTCATTCTAACCATTGGGTCATTAGCTTTGTTTTTCCTGTTTTGACATTTTTGCCACTTTTCTCTTAATTCTAATTTAAAAGGAGGAAACACATTTTTCACCAAGTTTAAATATTTGATAATATATGTATTTTTTATTTTCACCTACAAGTTCTAGAAATTTTTTGTGACCAGAGGGCATTTTACACATTTTATAAATTATTTGTACACAAAATGACTCATGTACTTATTTCTAAACTACTATAAGCATTATTTTATTACATTGTCTTCACTGAAAGGATGAATTTTGTGATTCCTGAAGGATGAAAGGCTTTTCTCTGAGACAGCAGGTAGGAAACAGTACATAAAGTGATAGGTGCTTAGAAGAGGGAAGATTGACATAGGCAGCAGCATGTGTAACTCCCCTAAACTGGCTTTATGAATGGAAAGAATGGGATATCTAAATATTTCTTATAAAAATAAAATATGTATTAGTGAATATTTTAACTCAGTTATACAGGTTCCTACAAGTAATACCATTTATCTCTAACATCCCTTTAAGACTGAAGATTCTATATCACCATGGTATCTTATGTTTATTGGAATCCTATGTTGTATTGATTCTTTCTTATAATACTCTTTCAGTGTTTCTGGTCACTCAGGGTTTCCTCACTTCAGTAAACACTCAATATTTTGATCTCTATAATGGGGAGTCTTTCTTCTCTGTTATGGCAAGGTATTTTCTGAGTACATTTCATAACCCTATTCTTTCAACTGTCAAGCCAATGTTTGCTTGATTTTGTTTATGGGGGTTCCTTTTACATTTTCATCTCATTTCCTACATTAGTATGTAATTCAATTTGGGATACTAATGACAAAGTATACATTTCTAGGTAAATAATGTGTTCATTAGAACATTAAACCAATCTGACAGTTAACAAAAAATCTTATTTGTTCTATTAAACAAAATGGAAACTGTCAATAAATATTTCTAGCTATCATTAGTGAGGTTAAAAACCATCCCATGCACACATTAATTGCCTTAAAATTCACCTTATGAATGAATTTATGAACATGTGAATTTATGAATTTAGTCATAGTTTAAATTGAAATTTTCCCATGTGTCAATTTTTCCCCTGGAAATTGTATCCATAAACAGAAAAATGTATATATAACTTTCTAAGATAGATAGAACAATGCAAGAAGACAAAGCTCTATCCCCATTCTATCTTTTTAGCACTTGAATGTGGGAATAATTACAGAAACTCTGCATTTGTTTCTTCACATGAAAAGAAAGGAAAAGAATGCAATCACTGTCTTTAAATGTCCTATTTGAAGAAAAGAGATCAAGGAGAATGCTCTTTAAACAACTGAAATTCAATATGTGAAACTGATAACACCAGAGAATCTATAATTTGAGGCAGGCCTAAGCCCTGGACCTCCAGCCTCCACAGCCACCTCTATGTTGGCTGCTCTCCAGAGAATGTTTTCTGATGCTCAATGGATTTTCTCCCTGTGGCCATGCTTTCTCAGATTCCAAACCATGAATTCACGTCAGCATGGTAACTGAAATAAAATGGGGTGGATAATATTTACTCTTCATATTTTATTTCTAAAATCACCGTACCTTGATGCATACTTAACAAAGTTGGCAAAAATATTCTATCTATCTATCTATCTATCTATCTATCTATCTATCTATGCTGCTGACCTAGCTCTAGTTCATTCTCATTACATCTTTAGATTCCTGAGATACCTTCACTCTAGGCCTATGTTGAGCATTCTTGCATTTTTGACAATGAAATAGTATCATTTTCAAAATACAGAGACATGTGACACATCATTCAGAAGAGTTTCAATTAAACAATAGATTTTCCAACTGTGCTTTGATTTTAAAGATTCACTTTTATTCAATGTAGAGGAATGTATTTTTAAAAGGTTCTCATGATTTGGAGGAGAAAGGAGGAAGTGACATATGTTAAAAATTAAATTACCAGATAGGTTTGATTGTACACTTTCTAAAGATTTCAATCATTTTGTTCTCATAGAATTTAAAAACTATACTGTAAACATATATATAATATTTGAATTTTAATAGTGATCACTTATTAAAACCCAGGGATAGATAGGGGACAAGATGGTGGCAGAGTAAGGAGCTCTAAGAGTCAGCTCATCCTACAGTACAGTTAGTAATCAGCCAGAAGTGTCTAAGTCACCAGTTTGGGGGACTCAGGAAAGCAGAAGTTCATCCTGCAAAATCCTTGGAAGAACAGAAGGAGGAGACTTCCCATCTGAAGTGAAGATTTGGGAGTAGAGCACTCCAAGCCATGGAGGCCACTGCCCACCTCCCACTGGTGGTGCAAGCCACCTTGGGAGCTATTCACTGGCTGGAGTTGGAAGCTCCATTTCCCAAAAACGGGAGAGGAAAAGATGGTTGGGCACTAATTTTGTCTACTGATTAGTAAATTTGGCTGGCTAAAATCCAATCCTAAGAACGACTAAAGTTTGAAAAAATCCAAGTCAGAAAGAAGCTGATAGCCTCCATTTTAACTCTGCCCCCAGCATGAGGGGAGGTCAGGTTGATCACAGTGAAAATAGGGACTGATTTTTTTTCCACCTACATTGGATTGCAGCCCAAGCTTAGGCTGCAGCCTACCTATGACAGAGAGAAAGCTGGAGGGACCTGCAACAGAATCTCTGGGCAACTACAGGCACTTTAGGCCCACATGAACTACATTATTGGACACATTTGCGGCTCCAACCCCATCTCTGACAGAGCAGGAGGAGGGACAGTGCTCCCTCACCCTCTCAGGACAACTACAACCACTTTCAGTCTACTGTTGGACACATCTCTGACTCCATTATCACCCCTGCTAGATAAAGGTACTATGAAAAAAGAAAATTACAGACTCATTTCCCTAATGAATATAGATACAAAAATCCTCAAGAAAATACTTGCTAATCAAATCCAACAACACATTAAAATAATTATTAATCTGATCAAGTGGGTTTTATCCCAGTCATGCAAGAGTGGTTCAACACAAGAAAATCAGAATAATACACTACATTAACAAATAAAATTTTTTAAAAAATCACATGAACATCTAAATTGATGCAGAAAAAGCATTTGTCAAAATCCAGCATGCTTTCTTGATAAAAAGCACTGCAAAAGATAGGAATAGAAGGGAACTTTCTATGCATGATAAGGGGTACACATGAAAAACCCACAGCTAACATTACATTCAATAATGAAAGTCTGAAAGCTTTCATGACGAGATCAGGAACAAGACAAAGATGCCTACTGTCACCACTGTTTTTCAATATAGTGCTAGTGGTTCTAGCTACAGCAATCAGGCAAGATAAAGAAATAAAATTCATCCAAATGGAAAGGAAGAATTAAAACTTTCACTATTCTCAGATATGGCCCTACACTTAGAAATCCTAAAAAATGTACAAGAAGCTACCAGCCTAACAAATGATTTCAGCAGAGTGGTAGGATACACAATTAATATGCAAAAATCAGTAGTGTTTCTATACACTAGTAATAAGCAATCTGAGTAGGAATTCAGGGGGAAAAATTCCATTTATAATAGCAGCAAAAAGAATCAAATATTCAGGAATAATCCTAACCAAGTACATAAAGCACTTGCATTCTGAAAACTACAATTAATTGCCAAAAGAAATCAAAGAAGACCTAAATAAATGGAAGAATATTTGGTGTTCATGGATGGAAAAAGTAAATATCATTAAGATGGCAATTCTACCCAAATTGATATACAGATTCAATGCAATCTTAATAAAAATTTCAACAGCCTTTTTTTTTTTGGCAGAAATGGAAAACCCAATTATCAAGTTTATTTGGAAGGGTAAGGGGCCTCAAATAGCCAGAAGCAATAAATCATATTACCTAGCTACACTGGTTAAAACAGCATGATACAGGCATAAAGATAGACATATAGACCAATGGAACCAGGTTGGTGTTTCAGAAACAGACCCTAACATCTATGGTCAAGTGATTTTTGACAAGGCTGTCAAACCTACCCAGCTGGGGCAGGACTGTCTGTTCAACATATGTTGCTGGGAGAACTGGATAGCCATATCCAAAAGAAAGGAAAAGGACCCCTACCTCAGTTTATTTTAAAAAATTAACTCAAAATGGGTCCAAGACCTAAATATTAAAGCAAGAGATATAAAACTCCTAGAAGAAAATATAGGGAAATATCTTCAGAAATTTGTTGTATGTGGTGGTTTCTTAAATGTTACCTCAAAACATGAGCAACAAAAAAAGTGGATAAATGGGACCTCCTCACACTTAAACTTTTCAGCTTCAAAGAACTTTCTCAAGAATGTGAAATGTCAACCACTCAAAATGGAGAAAATATTTGGAAACCATATATCTGATAAGGGTTTGATTTCCATGATATATAAAGAGATCATATAACTCAATGATAAAAGAGCAAGCAATCCAATTAAAGAATGGGCAAAGGCTTGAGTAGACATTTTTCCAAAAAGGAAATAGAAATGGCCAAAAAAGCACATGAAAAACTATTCAATATCACTAGCTTTAAAGGAAATATAATCTCAGACCTCATAGAATAGCCATTACTAAGAAAAAACCCTGAAAACAATAAATGCTGAAGGAGATTTGGAGAGATAGGAACAATCATTAACTGTTGGGAATATAGAAGGTACAGACTCTGTGGAAAACAGGTTGGTGGATCCTCAGGAAGCTAACTATTGAACTGCCATATGATCCAGCAAGTCCTCTACTAGGGATATATCCAAAAGAAATGAAAATGGTGACACAGACATTACACATGGGTTTTCATAGCGGTACTATTCTCAATTGCCAAAAGATGGGAACAACCCAAGTGTCCATCAACTGGCTCTATGGGGAGAAGTTGAAAGCTTTCCTTCTAGAATCAGAAACAAGACAACTGTGCCCACTGTCACCACTGTTATTCAACATTGTGCTAGAAGTTCTAGCTAGAGTAATTAGGCAGAAGAATAAATGAAAGTCACACAAATTGAAAAGAGGATGTAAAACTTTCACTATTCACAGATGACATGATCCTACACTCAAAAAATTCTGAAATGGTCACAAAAAGGTATTAGAACAAATAAATGAGTTCATCAAAGTGGTAAGATATAAGATGAACACACAAAAATTGGTAGTGCTTCTATACACTAGTGATGAACAATTTCAGGAGGAAATAAAAAATAATTCATTTACAATAGCAACAAAATGACTCAAATATCTAGGAATTACTTTAACCAGGTATATAAAGAATCTGAATTCAGAAAACTACAAAACACTGCTAAAAGAAAGCAAAGAAAATCTAAACAAAGGGAAGGATATTCTGTGTTCATGTATTGGAAAACAACATCATGAAGATGTCAATTCTACCCAAACTGATTTATATATTCAATGCAATACCAAATGAAATTCCAACAGCTTACATTATAGAAATAGAAAAGTCAATTACCAAATTTAATTGGAAGGGAAGGGGGTCCTGAATAGCCAAAAACATACTAAGAAAGAAAAGCAAAGTTGGAAGACTCACACTTCCTGACCTTGAAGTATATTATAAATCTACAATGGTCAAAATAGCATAGTATTGACATAAAGATAGATTGATTGATCAGTGGAATAAAATTGAGAGTTCAGACAAAGACCCTCACGTTTATGGCCAACTGATTTTTGATGACCTTACCAAATCCTCTTTTCTGGGAAAGAACAGTTTCTTCAACAAATGTTGCTGGGAGAACTGGATATCCTTAACCAAAAGAATGAAACAGAACCCCTATAAAACTCTCTAAGCAAAATTCAACTCAGCCTAGATCAAAGACCTAAACATAAAAGTCAGTACCTTAAAACTCTTAGAAGATAATATAGGATAAACTCTGTAAGACTTTGTAGTAGGCGTGGGTGTGTTAAGCCTTACATCTATAGCGTGAGCAAGAAAAGAAAAAGATGATACATTGTATTTCCTCAAAATTAAACTTTTATGAACCTCAAAGGACTTTGTGAAGAGGGTAAAAAGCAGCCTATTCAATGGATGAAAATATTTGGAAGTTGCACATTTGACAAGGGTTTAATATTCATGATATATAAAGAGAGCTATAACTCAAAAATAAAAAGACAAGTTACCAGATTAAAAATGAGCAAACTGATGAATATATAAAAAAATTGTGGTGTATGTATATGATGGAATATTATGCAGTGGTAAGAAGAATTGAAGTCTTGAAGCATGTGACAAAATGGATGTACCTGGAGCATATTATGTTGAGTAAATCAAGCCAGACACAAAAAGACAAATACTGTATGATTGTGCTATTATGAACTAAATATATTGTAAACTCATGGAGTTAATAATTAGAATATAGGTCACCAGGAAATAGGAGGGTAGATAATGGAAAGCTGAGGTTTAATCTGTGGAGGATTGGTAAAAAGTTTGTAAACCTTTGGAAATGAATAAAAATGGTGAAAGCTCATAATGATGTTTGTAACTAGCAGTGCTAATGTATGGGTATGACAGTGGTTGAAAGGGAAAGTCTAAAGTCATGTATATTACTAGAAGGAAAGCTAAAAACTATAACATGGTATGGTATATGACAGTAAAACCTCATGTAAAACATGAATATGGGTGTTATTTTATATAAGACTATTTTTGCAAAATATAAATACAAATATACTTGAGAGAAGGAAAAAGAATAGCAGCTATGCACAGCAAGGGAAGTACAAAGAGATTGAGAGGTGATGAGTTTTGTTTGATTTTTATTATTATTATTGGAATAATGAAAGTTCTCTAAGAATGAGTGAAGTGATGAATGCACAAATATGTGATTACACCAAACACCATTGTTTATACACTTTGGATGGATTTATTCTTTATTAATATGTACCAATAAAATTGATTTGTTAAAAATATGGGAAAAAAACCTGAATAAACATTTTTCTAAGGAAGAAATACAAATGATGTAAAACACATGAAAAAAAAAGTTCAAGGGAAGCGGCTGTGGCTCAATCAGTGGGGCTCCCGTTTGCCATGTGGGGGGCCCCGAGTTTGGTTCCCGGGGCATCCTGGTGGGGGCGGGCCCGCCTGTGCGGCGTGGTTGGCTGACCCGGCCAGTGCAAGCAACAGGGGGGGGGGGAATGGATGAATGAATAAATAAAATCTTTAAAAAAAAAAAAAAAAGTTCAATGTCACTGGTTATTAGGGAAATGCAAATCAATGTACAGTGAGATATCATTTCATACCTACTATAGTGGCCACTATTTAAAAAACAGAAAATGGCAAGTGTTGAAGAGTATGTGGAGAGATAGGAACACTTATTCAATCTTCATGGAAATATATAATGGTACAGCCAATGTGGAAACTGATTGTTCCAAAGGAAGTTAGTTATAGATCTGCCATGTGACCCAGCAATACCACTACTAGATACATACCTAGAAGATGTGAGAGCAAGGACATGAGAAAACATCTGCCCACTGATGTTTATAGCAACATTATTCACAATTGCCAAAAGATGGACACATCTTAGGTGTCCATCAAGTGACAAATGGATAAACTGTGGTATATACACACGATGAAATATTATTAAACTGTAAGAAGAATTGAAGTCCTGAATTATATGACAATATAGATGATCCTGGAGGACATTATGTTGACTGAAGCAAGCCAGGCACAAAGGGCAAATATTTTATGATTTTGCTATTATGAACTAAATATAATTAACAAACTCCTGGAATTAATAGCTAGAATGTATGTCACCAGAGAAGAATATATGTTTAGAAAAGTGGAAAGCTGAGGTTTGATCAGTGCAGACTTGGTAGAAAGTTGTAAATATTTGGAAATGAATAGAAATGATGAAAGCACATGATGGGATTTGTAATTAGTAGTGCTAAAATATGAATATGATAATGGTTTTTTGTTGTTTTTATTTTTTGGAGTAATGAAAATGGTCTAATATTAATTTAAATGATGAATGTACAACTCTGATTATACAAAATATCATTGTACACTTTAGCTAAATTGTATAGTTTATAAACAAAAAAATAGTCTGGGTTGGGGAAAATACCAAATATATGATGTGGATTACAGTTAGTAGTAATACGTTGATGATGTTCTTTCATAATTTGTTACACGTATTTCACAATAATGCAATGTATTGGTGGTGTATGGGAGCCCTGTATGAGGTTACCCATGTTTGTTTTGCAATTTCACAACTTTTACTATTTAAAAAATGTATTATAAAAGAATAGCACATGACATGGGGTATGATATTACCTTGAAATTTTGTAATACATTGGTCGTTATAATTTCCAAATGGTGGCATAACATTTGCACTTGAGCATTCATAACTAAAACACCCTTTTCCACCAATCTCAAGTAAATTTACAGACTCATAACTAGGCATGCAATATTTATACTTTGCCACATTTACATCATAAATACAGTTAGATTATCCCCCCACATTGCCTCCTAGCTCATCTATGAAATCCTTTCACAAACTGTTATGAGTTTTGAAAGAGCCAATGAACTTATGTGTAAAATACTTCCTACCTAAACATAAGGCATAGGTCTATTATTCATTAAAATGGCAGAGAAAATTTCAGAAGGTACAGCATTCCACAGAACCAAGTAGGTATCATGCAGAACTTAGGATCAGTATGTAATGCCTCACTCAACCCTATATAACTCAGGTGTTCATGAAAAAGTACACACAGTTCAGCAGGACAAACCAGAGACCCCTGAGACTGCTGTACTCTAGGATAGTCCAAGCTTGACCATTCCAGGGGTATGAGACCTGCCAAGCTCAACTTAGGACATCCATATACCCATGTTCACTGTATCTCTTGGATCTTCACCACCTCTTGATCCATTCTGGTCTCTCCAATTTTACTTCACAGGGCCATGAATTTTACTCTATACCCTATAATCCTTTTCATGAATGCACTCCAAAATTAAAGAAGCAATACTTCTTATAATTACTTCCATTTATAATGTTTGAATAAAGCTTATCTACAAAATTGGAAATTGGACAATTGGAGCCATGTGCATAAGGAGAATTTTAGTTACTTTTTTTGAAAAGTTTTCAAAATGTGCGACTATATATCAATAATTTCAGAAATTAGAAATTGGGGGAAATAAATGATTCCTCTATTCCTTCTATTAGCTAATCCTCACTTTTGCTCTTCTCAACAATGCACAGTGACAATGCATTGATTGAATTCATCTGCTGAAATGCCAGCCTCCTTACTGACTATAACCTTCTGCTTTTATTTATCTCTATCACCAATGTTCACTGCATGCAAAAGCCAATTACAGACATTAATGTGATTAATGAGTGCTTTATTTCTCCATTGAAGAAATGGGCTGGGTGAGAAAAATACTCTTATCTCTCCAGTAAATACAGAGACTTAATGGAGACTGGAACAAATCTGTGTAATTTGATCAACACTGATCACCCCCTAACATATCCAATACCATTCAAGAGGCCTGAATAAACTGAACTGCAGCTCAGATCCTTGAATATCTTCTAAATGAACTTTGAATATCCGTGCCAATAGGACAAACCTGCCCATCTTCTGACAACACATGGGCAATTCCAGTAGAAAGAATTCCCTACTCATCAGAGGTTGCACTGTCAATAGTGCAACTGACAACTATCTCCTCTGGGTTTTCACTCACAACCAGCTAAGCAGTAGGTGAACAAAGTTGAGAATGGAGAAAGAAGCTATGAGACTTTGGACTTGTCTTCAATTTCAAGACCCACCAGTCATGAATCCCAAACCTTCACATGGAAGTATCCCCAGGCCAGTCAAGAGGAACATAGATATATTTATTTTATATTTTTGATGCTATTGTAAATAGCATTTTTATTTTGATATCATTTCATTGAAGTATATTGCAATATAATTTCTTGTTTTTTATTTTTATTTTGGTATAATTATTGATTCAAAGCTGTTTGCAAAGATAGCATTCTGTGATGTCCCATATACCCTTTACTCTTGTTCCACTAATAGCAACTTCAGATATGACTATAGTCCAATATCAAAGCAAGGAAATTGAAATTGGAACAATAAGCACACAGTTCTTTTTTATTTTCCATTTTTTCACAGTTTATCTAACCACTATGACATGAAGGCACAGAATTATTCAGTCCTTGTACCATACCCCCTTCCCTTAGATCCCCACCCTAATCTTCATCATTCCTAACCACTGGAAAACACTAATTTATTTTCCATCTCTATAATTTTGTCATCTAGATAATGTTATATAAATGGAATCATCCAATATATAACATTTTAAAGTTGGCTTTTTCACTTGGCATAGCATCCTGAGATCCAACCACAGTGTTCTGTGCATCAATAGTTTGTGGCTTTTTTTTTTTTTTTTTGCTTTGTATTTCATCATAGAGAAGGATGACAATTTGTTGAAAAGCTTAAATATTAAAGGACATTTAGGTTGTTTCCATTTGGGGTTTATTACAAATATAGCTGATATGAATATTCATGTTTTTGTGCGGGCATAAATTTTGATTTCTGGCATAAATAACCAGGAGGGCAATTGTTGCATCTTATGGTATTGCATTTTTAGTATAGTTTTTTGAGTTTTTCTTTTGTTTTGTTTTGTATTTAAGAAACTATTTTCCAGAGTGGCTGTACCATTTACATTCCCATCAACAATGTAGAAGGGATCCTGTCAGGGCATCTCCTAAGGCATTTGGTATTGTCACTATTCATTATTTTATCTGTTCTAATAGGTGTGTAGTTGATAAAGAAAGTACCAGGGCTGTAACCTCCCTCAGCAGAAACCCACAGCTTTAGGAAAATAACCTCCCTTCAGCCCCTTTTCTCCTGTCCTCTCTTTTCTCCCTGGAATCCACATCCTTAGGAAGATAAACACTCTGCACCTGCCCCTTTCAACTGGAATCTGCAACTCTAAACAGATAATGACTCTTTTTCTCCCTAATAGCCCTCTGCTTTAGGAAGATAAGCTAACCTCTCTCCTTTTGCTTTAGTAACCCTGCCTGCCCACTTGCTTAGGAATTTGCCCACTTAGAGTTCCTATATAAACTTATGAAAACCAAGGCACAGCACTCAGATTTTTGGGGGGACTTAACTCTCCTCTGAGCCCACACATAATAAAACTTTGTTCATCTGCCCCCTCAGAGTGCCACTTGGATTTTCATTCCACCTGCCACAACATTTGGTTCCTTGACTGAGAAACTCAACTGAGCAGGCCCATTTTGCCTCTGGCTTGGGGCTAATCAGCATGGCTGATGGTTATCTCTGAGTGCATGAGGTGGGTGTCACCTGTCCCTTTGATGGGATCTCCTGCTGAGGTGGTCCCTGTGGGATGCATCCTCATACCCTGGCCTGACTCAGTAGGGAGGTGGACTGAACAGTGGCAGAAGACTCCGGAAAGGTAAGGTCCTGGGTGCCAAGTCCTCAGTCAGGCCTGTTTCTGGATGGAAGGGGGAACTGATCACCTCCCAAAATCTCAAGTACTGAGATTCCAGAATAGGGCAATCACTGTGGGAGGGACTGCATAATCTCTGAGCGATTTTGTGTGTGAGTGAGGATGACAGAGTCTTGCCTCTGTTATTCCAGTGTGTGTCTCCAAAGCTTATGCTATGGAGCCTGAGTGGGCCCTAACCTGTTTTCCACAGTTACATCATATGTCATAATGTCATGCCCCAAACTCTGCCTGGGCACCTTAGTCAAGACAAGCTGAAGTTCTCATGAGAGACATGGACATGTGGGCATCTGAGTGGCCTTGAAAGGGGTGGCCCCCTCCCTTGTCTGTCTTGTGTCACTGACACAGGGTAGGGGCTCATCACAGTCAAAACCTACCATCTTACACTGCATGCTTAAGAATTTCAAGAAGGGTTTTTCCAGAGATTATGGCATCTGGATGAACTCCAGCACACTCTGAAACTTATGTGAAGTATAGTGGCCCACTTTTAATGTTGACTGGCACTCAGAAGGGACCCTGGATATAGCCAGGGTCTGCACAGTGTGGCTGATTGTCACAGGAATTCTTGGCCACCCTGATCAAATTCCCTACATCGACTCTTGGTTAGAGATAGCCAAGACTTTGCCCCCTTGGGTTCAATTGTGCATTGGAAAAAAGAGACAGAGCAGAGTCTTGGTTGGACAGGGAGCAGGGCTCCAGAAGCCAGTCATTCATCAAGGGTACTTGGAGGAGGACCCACCCACCCCCACCCCACCATATACTCTGAGTACTCTAGCCTCTCCTCCTAGCCCAGGAGTGCAGGCAGATCTCC
This sequence comes from Tolypeutes matacus, assembly GCA_026826555.1. Lineage (NCBI taxonomy): Eukaryota > Metazoa > Chordata > Mammalia > Cingulata > Chlamyphoridae > Tolypeutes > Tolypeutes matacus. The sequence goes on along the minus strand of JAKSZT010024889.1, from coordinate 1,302,806 downwards.
CAGAAATACCCTCTCCTTTGGTCCCTCCAGAAACATTGATACCCTCTGAGGAAAGCCCAGGAACCCAAATAGCAAGGAGGCCCCAGTCAGCACAACCTGCATTACAGATGCCCATCTATGAAACACAGGGTCCAGCCCACATCAGAGACAATGGGACCATCTGACCCAGGAGGCCTGTTTTATACTACCAGCTCTTCACAACTACAGACCTCTTAAACTGGAAGAACCACACCCCCTCCTACTCAGGAAAGCCCCAGGCCCTTATTGATCTCAGGGAATCCATTTCTTAAACCCATCATCCTACTTGGGATGATTGGCACCAACTCATCCTGACTTTGTTTAATATGGAGGAGAGATGAGAGATTCTGACAAAAGCCCAAAAGTGGCTGCAGAAGCAGGCCCCTACTGGAGTCTTAAACCCAGAAGATTGGGCACAATAGGTTGTACCAGAGGTTAAAACAAACTGGGACTACAACACTGATCAAGGATGGGCTGCACTCCAACAATATTGGGAAGTGTACCTCCATGGGGTCCAAGAATGGGCAAAATGACCCACAAATGGCAAAAATGACTTTAATTACTCAAAAGCTTGATGAATCTCCAGAGATTTCTATGAATGACATTGCAAGGACTTCAGAATGTACACCCCTTTTGACCCAGAAGCTCTGGAAAACCAGAGGATGGTGAATGCCACCTTTGTTGTGCAAGCAACAATGGACATTAAATCACTTTAATGTCATCGCTTACCTCTCCAAGCAACTGGACACCAAGGCTGCAGGATTGCTGCCTTGTCTGAAGGACCTGGAAGCAACTGTAACTCTCATCAAAGAAGCCAACAAATTAACCCTCAGACAGGCTATTCATGTTATGGCGCCACAAGCATTCACTGCCCTAATGAACTCACATGGGCACCAGTGGATATCTAATCCCCAACTCGCACATTACCAAGGTTTACTTTGTGAAAACCCCAGAGTGATGATAGAAACAGTATGTAGTCTAAACCCTGCCACTTTTTTACTGGAAGAGGAAGGAGTTCCTGAAGCATGATTGCATTGAAGTGACCAAGGAAGTTTATGCCAGTCACCCCAACCTCCAAGACAAACTACTCCCTTCCCCAGAACAAACACTATTTACAGATGGGAGCAGTCTAATTAAAACCAGGGAAAATCTTGTTGGATATGCAGTCACCACTACCAAATCAGTGGTGGAGGCAGCATCTCTACTGCGGGGATGGTCTGTGCAATGAGCAGAACTCTGGGCACTGGTCCAAGGCCTGCAACTAGCCACCAGGCAAACGATAAACATTTACACTGACTCTAAGTATACATTTGCTACCATTCATATCTATGGAGCAATTTATAAAGAAAGAGGTCTCCTAACTGCAGGGAGAAAGGAAATCAAAGAAGAAATCCTCAAACTGTTAGAAGCAATCTGGATACCAGACAAAGTCACCATCATTCACAGCCAGGGATATCAGAAAGGAATGGACATGGTCACTCAAAGAAATAGGCTAGCTGACAAAGCAGCTTGGCAAGAGGCTGAAGGAGCCCACAGAATATGAGTCCCAGAATTGACATCACAGCTATCCCTCTTAGGACAAGAGACTTATCAACTAAGCTATACCCAGGAAGAACAGGAATGGGCTAAGAGAGAAAGGGGAAGCCAAACCCCCAAAGGAACTTGGCTGCTCCTGGATGACCAGACTTTTGTCCCAAAAGGAGCTGCTCATGTCCTCATCCAGTGATACCACCAACTCACCCACCTAAGGAAAGCTGCACTAGAAGTCTTGTTTGGGAGATACTACACATAGCCCGACTAGCTTCTCTCTGTGCCACCATCAGCAGCCAGTGCCAAGTTTGTGCCAAAAAACAACCCTCTTCAGGGCTCCCATGCTCCAACAGGTGTCCATCACATGGGAACAGCCACCTTTGAAGATCTCCTAGTAGACTTCACAGAAGTGAAAACAAGTCAGGGGTAAAAATATCTGTTGGTGATGATAAGCACCTTTTCAGATTGGGTCAAAGCTTTCCCCACTTGCATTGAAAAGTCAAGAGAAGTGACTAAGGCTTTACTTAGAGAAACCATTCCTTGACAAGGGCTGACACTGCCTATTGGAAGTGACAATGGCCTGGCCTTTATGGCTGCTGTAGTCCAAGAGCTAGCAAAAATGTTAGGGATCAAGTGGAAACTCCATACCACTTACAGGCCCCAGAATTCAGGGAAAGTTGAACGCATGAATTGAAACCTCAAAGCCACCCCAGCCAAATTCTGCCAAGAAACTGGTCTCCCCTGGGTATACTTATTTCCCTTAACCCTTCTCCAAGTTAGATGTACCCCAGGACCCACAAGCTATTCACCCTTTGAAATTCTATTTCAGTGCTCCCCCCAATTATCCAGGCCTTCAAAGGAAATCTCAAACTTCTGGGGGAGGCTGGCCAATATTCCATTCTCCAGCAGCTGGGGAAAACTCTAACTAAATACATAAAACAGTCTTGTCCCAGGATCTCATCCCTGTAGGACACCCAGAGCACCCCCACCCACCAGGGGACCTGGTCTGGGTCAAAGACTGGAAAAAAGAGCCCCTTAAACCTTCCTGGACATGTCCACATACTGTGATCTTTGTGATTCCTACTGCTCTTAAAGTTGCAAGCATCATCCCTTGGATCCATCATTCCTGGGTCAAGAAGGCACACCCCAATAAACAGCAGGAAAGATCATCAGCCCACCTGTGCCTAGCCACCCCTTGAGAGTGCAAGTCACCCAGGATCCCTGAACACCAACCTCAAGAAATGCCTGCTGAATGGAACCCTGCTCCTGGTGGATCCTGTCCTTATTTGGTCTACTCATCTTTGTATTTGGAGTTGGACTCACTGCTGTGGCCCCTGCAGACTGGAGTACTGTGAATAGAGCCCTAATTGCAATTGCTTACTGGTGTATAATAAGATGCGTCTGTGTCTTGACTTGCTTGTCCTTTCTTTCCTTGCCCCTTCCCTAGGAGCCAATACCCACCTCCAAAATCTATGACAGCTGCAAGTTTGTCAAAGCTGGTGCAAACAATTCATGCTGAACACTTCAATCCCATTCTTGGCAAGTGCAACATCAACTTCTGTAATATTTGACACTTGCAGGGCAATCCAAGATCACACTCCTTACACCTTACTAGTTGCCCCATACCCCCATACCTGCCCCCAGGAGAGGGTGTAGGGGCCACAACTGTGGAAATTATGACAAATACCTCTGCCAAGACCCCCAAAAGAGTGGAGGATTCTGCCACTCTTGGAGTTTGCTGGTAGGTGCCACTGATCCCTGGAAGGGTGTCCCACCAACTTCTCCATATCTCCTATAGAAAATCCCCAGCCTGGCAAGGTATGGCATAGAAACCTGTGACCCCATAAATCTCACCTTATTAAACATAACCACTGGATCAGAAAATACCTTTTTTAAAGGCTGAAACAGGACTAAAACTAGGAATCAGAATATACAACCCATTGGGGCCAGACCCAGGGAAACCCATACTGGTCCAACTGATTCTGGTAACTGAACCCCCAGAGAAAACCCTGGCAAAAAATATCAGTAAAGCTGCCCAGAAACTAAAAGCCAAAGTTAGAACAGCCCTCCACAATGTCCTTTTGAACCAGGTTCAAAATTTCCACCAACTCTGACATAGCTGCATCCTGCTGGCTGTGCACTTCCTCAAGTCTAACCATCTTCCCCATACCTGTCCCATGGAGCATAACCCTCCTGACCCATGATAGCTCTGTGGTGGGAACCAGGCCCCTCACAGTCTGCATAACTGAACCCTCAGGAAAACTGGCTAACTGTAAAAACATAACTACCAGGTCTCCTTCAACCATCCTCCCTCTTGTAATGGCTAACTCTAACATCACCCACCTACTCAATGAACCTGACCAATGTGCCACAAACTGCACCGTCTGGGTCTGTGGCACTAATGCCTACTGGTGCCTACCCCAGGAAGGCCAGGGCATCTGTTACCTGGCTTGGCCAGTGCCATTGTTCTCAATGTATGGAGATGAATTGCCTGGAGAGCTCTCCTGAGCCAAATGAGCAATACAGTCAATTCTGATATTCTTAGGACTAGGAGTAGTCAGGAGCATATCAGTTGCAGGGGCCTCACTCACATTTGGCCAGGAGGGCTTACAAACCCTAGCACAGGAAACATCAAATGTCCTTGAAGAAATATCAGGGGCTCTCAATGGGTTGCAAGATCAAATAGACTCATTGGCAGAAGTGGTTTTACAAAACAGGCAAGGATTAGACTTGCTCACTGCATGTTCAGGGTTTTGTTCCCATGCCCTGGGGGAAGAATGCTATTTCTATGCAAATTCCTCAGGGATAGTTAAGGACAAGGTGGCCCTGCTAAAAGAACGAGCTAAAGACCACTTAAACCATGTATCCAGGCATCTGCCAATGGGAACTACTTCCAGTATCTCCTTTCCTGGATTTTGCCATTCATGCCAGTAATAGCCTCAGTCTTCTTCCTCTTAACTTTTGGGACATTCTATGGCACCTAACACAATACATCACTTTCCACTTAAATGCCTTAAAAGACCAAGTAATGCCTTGTGTTAAATATCAACCCTTGTGGACTACAGAAAAATCCCCATGTTAGCAGATGATGCCCCATAAAAAATTATAAGGGCATCAAAGGGGGGATGACAAAGAAAGTCCCGGGTCCCTAACCCCCCTCAGCAGAAACTCACAGCTTTAGGAAAATAAGCTCCTCTCAGTCCCTTTTCTCCCTTCTGCCCTTTTCTCCCTGGAATCCACATCCTTAGGAAGATAAGCACTCCCTGCCTGCCCCTTTCAACTGGAATTTACAACTGTAAACAGATAATGACTCTCTTCTTCCCTAACAGCCCTTTGCATTAGGAAGATAAGCTAACCTTGTTCCTTTTGCTTTTGTAACCCTGCCTGCCAGCTTGCTTAGGAATTTGCCCCGGTTAGAGTCCCTGTATAAACTTATGAAAACCAAGACATGGTGCTCAGATTTTTTGGAGACTTGAGTCTCCTCTGGGCCTGCATGTAATAAAACTTTGATCACCTGCCCCCTCAGAGTACCACTTGGGTTTTCATTCCATCTGCCACAACAGAGTGACACCCCATTGTGGTTTGACTTTGCATTTCCCTAATGACCAATAGCCTAATGCCTAATAAAAGAAGACTATTTTCCCACCCAAGAACTCATAGCCTAACCCAATATAGGTCCAAGCACAGAGGAGCAACTTGAATGCCATTTCTGAACTTTGGGGGCCTGTCATTTTTCCAAGATTATGGCTCCTCTCCCATGAAGAATGTCTCATATATATATTTTTTATGTTTCCCATGCTCTGATGTAAAATGAAAACAATTTCCAGGGTCTAGAATTCTCTGGTTAGGACTGAATGGAGTCTTGTAATTAGAGGTGTTTCTGACCTCACTGGAGCCTGGTTTTGCTTTTCATCCATTGGCTTTTACCGTCACACATGCACATGCCTGCACACACACATATGCATGCAGAGGGAATCATTTAAAAACAAAATAAGAATAGAGCACTTTAGCAACCCTGCAAAACATGCTTCTGCTGTTAGATCAAGATAGGATAATTTTAGATCAAATGGGAGGAGTACACACAGAAATATGTGACCCATTTTATTTGCAACCACTGTACTTACATAAATGAATGGTTTGAGAAATGATAAAACATGGTTCAGGGAGAAAATCCAGTGGGCATCAGAGAACATTCTCCAGAGGGCAGCCAACATAGAGGTTGCTGTGGAGGCTGGAGGTCCAGGGATTGCACTTACCTCCAAGCACAGATTCTCTGCTTTAATCAGTTTTACATAGTGAATTTAAATTGTGTAAAGAACACCTGTCTTTTCTTTTAATTAGGAAGTTTAAAGCCAATGACTCATCTTTCTTAATTTTTTTTTTACTTTTTAAAGATACATAGATTACATTATTATACATAAAAAATGTAAGGAATTCCCATATACCCCACTCCCTAACCCTCACACAATTTCCCACATTATCAACATCCTTCATTAGTGTGGCACATTTGTTAAAATTAATGAAAACATATTGGAGCATTGCCACAAAGCATACATTATAGTTTAAACTCTCTCCTGCACAACTTTGTAAGTTAAGACAAGATATATAATGGCTTATATCTGTCATTTTAACCATCATTCAGGACAATTCCAATGTCCCCAAAATGCCCTCATATTACACCTATTTTTCTTTTCCTTCAATTCAGAACATCTGGTGGTCACTGCCTCCACATCAATGATATAAGTTCTTCCATTGATAAAATATCAGTAAGCCTAGTAGAGTAACAGCGAGTCTACTGTAGTCCATTGTTAATTCCCCAGTCCTGAGGATTCTGGGATGGTCATGTCCTCTCCAATTCTAATTGGAAGGTGGCTTAGATCCCATGGGTGGATGGATGGGACTATCTTGCTTGCAGTTGTAGACTCTCTCTGTTCATTGGTATGGTGGTTGGCCATCCTCAACTCCTTGTTAGATGTCCTGGATGAGTCCAATGAATTGGAGAGCAGGTGTTGGAACTTTGTTGAGATTTAGGGCCTGACTGATACATGGAAAGCCCAAAAATGACTCATTTTTTCCCTTTCTTGTCAGACAAGGAAACATACAGAGAGTTTCAGTAATTACCCCCATGCCAAACTGCTCAACGTGAGGCAGAACTGGGCCTATGGAAGGGCTCCTTTCCTTCACCTACTCCTCTTAGACATAAAATATGGTTTGTGTGTATGTGTGTAAACAAGATTCCAGGGGGAAAATTGATACAAGGAAAAAGGATCATTTTAAACTATGCTTATATGGCAGCATATAAGCAAGGTTTCTTGTTCCAAAATGTATTAAGAAAGCACATGAAACTTTTTTGAAAACAGAGAAATGAAATCATGCACATTGCTAGCTTTATATTAATTTGCTTCAGATTTTTGTAGAATGTGAATGTGTGAATGTAATTCTAAGAATAATTGAGCCTGTCCTTCTAAATACTGGATTCTATGGGGAAATGAGTTGTATCTTTGCAGCTACAGAATTGTCTCCTCTACAATGCCAGCTTCATCACAATTACTAAATACAGCACATAATCTACAAGCAATTTGTTGAAAATAAATTTGTAAAAATTAAATTTCCCAAATACAGCAAGCTTTCACATTCACCAACATCACTGATAAGACATTTTTTGGTAAATCATAAGTGAATTTTGAAGCAATTCATATTTGGGTTTATTTATTTATTTATTTATTTTTTGAATTGTTTTTAATGCCATTAAAGATAGCTGGAAGTTTTAGTTGAGTAGTTTCAATTTTCTTAAATGGAACCCTTAAAATGATTGCTATTTGTTGACTCTCAGACTGGTTCAGTGGTCTAATGAATATAATATTAATATTATATAATTAATATTAATTATTAATTATATATTAATATTACATAATTATATTTTTAATGCATAATAGTATTCATTATCTAGAAATGCATACTTTGTTGCCAGTGTCCCAAATTTAAATACACACTGAGGTAGGGAATGATATAAAAATCACAAAAGATTCCTCATAAACAAAAACAAAATCAAAATCAAATCAACACAGCCTGACAGATTATCTGATAAGAAAATCTTGCTAAGATCATACTTCCTAATATCTGAGGGGAAAGAGTCCCCATTCTAGAGAAAGGTATATGAAAATTTCTAGCAGTTTATGAAGCCAAGAGACTCTGATCAGAGACACTTAGGGAGTCTTCAAAGAACGTGGATTGAAGAACAAAGGAACAGTCTTAATCAGGGACATGCAGTGAAAAGTGTATAAAGTCAAAATTAAAACTCGCTCCTGCTGTATGACCTTTCCATTCTAATTTCTATGAGAAGGTCACTGGCAAATGTTTTCTCATGTGCAAATTTATTGAAATGTTCTAAGTAATAAATATATGTGCATGTGGTATCTATACCTATATATTGGTTGATACAGGAGCTTGAACCCCAGTCTTCTTTCATATCTCAATTTTCAAGCGAACAAACGTATAATGGACAAATTCATCAGCTATTATAGTAACTGCATGCCTTTTTAATAAATTTGTATTATTTGTATCATTGGCTGTGTACAATTACCCATCTTTCCCATCATAGGTTTTGGAATAAAAAGTTCACTTTGGTGATTCTTCTCTTCCATGTGGTGCTCACTGGGGATGCTTGATGGACTTCAGGTGGTGTCAGATCAGGTTTCATAAGCCCTGATGGCTTCACTCACTGGTCTGGTGCCTTGGGAGGGATGACTGGATGACTGGGTTCCCTTGGGACAATGAAATAGGCACTCCCCTATGGACCCAGCAGCAGGGTGCTTAGTCTTTTTACAGTTGTTCATGCATCCCATAGTGGGCAAAGTAAGAGCAAATGTAGGCAACACTAGGCATCACTGTTTGATAAGAATTGTTCCAATAAGCACAATTCCCAGGATGGCAGGGGACTGGGCCTTTGATATGCATGGGTGCTTCAGGTAAGGGGCTGTGTGGCCCCCTTTAGGGTGGCTACTTGGGTCTGATAATTCAGGATCTGTGACTGACATGAGAACTCCTCACAGCCTGCCAATAGCTCCACCTGGTCCCTAGCCTCTGAGTAGGGGCCTTGGTTAATGGGTGGGGTTTTCCTGTAAAAAATAACTTGACTGTGTCAATGGGGTCACCCCTGGTGATGAACTCTGGTCTAGTCTATCTGAAAGCTCAAAGAAATACTCTCCCATTATATCTTCTCATCATTTTAGGTAAATTTGGGCTTCATGAATTATTGCCAGTGGGAATTTTCTTTGGAAGTTAGGCCAGCTGTGGATGGATGTGTCTATCTCCTTTTTTATGTAAATAGAGGAGAGCTTTGATGCTTTCCTGTTACTATTTGTCTCTTCCCCCTCCACCCCAGGATAAGAGGGGCTACTCAGGCCTCCAAATTTCTTAGTAATCCTTTCCCCTATCTTTTTTTCCCCACCCATTGTTGAATGTTGTCATTTTTTCCAGTTTTTGGTGACCAAGAAAAAATCTGCTTCAATATTTGTGTACAGGACTTTGTGTGAAGATACTTTCAATTCACTTGAGTAAATAGGTAGAAGTGGGGTTACAGGGTCATTTGGTAAGTTTATAAGAAACTGACACTGTCTTCCAGTGTGACTGTATCATTTTTTTTTTCATTCATGTTCATGTGAGTGTTGTTTTGCATTCATGCCACTACTTGATATTCTCTTTTTTTTTTTTGCAAAATGATATATAAATATATATGCATATATGTGTATTTGCTTACAAAAATGTTATATATATATATGGTGATTCTAGCAATGCAAGAAGTTGTAACAATGAGGTGGAGCCAGTGGCCACTTGACACTTTTGGGGTAGGGAGGGGATGAGCGGTTGAAATGTAGGGGCTTCTTTGGGAGTTGGAGGTTGTCCTGAGTACTGTTGTGGCAACGGATGTAGGCCATTTTAAATCAGCACACACCACTCAGAATTGAGTGGGAGAGAGTGTGGTCTACAGTGTGAACTGTGGTTTATGGTTGGTGGCAAGGCTCCAGGATGTGTAAGTTCATTGAGGGTGGTGGGCCACACTGTGGGATATTCTCTCTTTTTTTTAACTAGTCTCATAAGTGTGTAATGGTATTTTACCATCTCCCTCTGCTTCCCTAAGGGCAGAACAGTACCTGTTTCCCACCTTTCTATTCCCAGACCCTAAAGCACTGAAATTCCTTAAGAATAAATTTGAATTGTGTATAGACCCATTAAGCATAAAGACATTCAGATTTCCAAGATTTCTTTTAATCGAGTTCTTGTCATGGTTCCCAGTATCCCAAAAAGATAATTGTAAAAATGTCAGTCTCCAATTCTGGTTGCCTCCTGTTTATTTTCTTTTATTCCCTGTCTTAGGTAAACCTGAAAGAATATTGTGGCAGGGAGCTTACCTCTGCAAGATTGAGAAACATGTTCAATTCTATGGAAGTTATAGAACTGTGTAATTCTGATTGAGGGGATAAATGGAAGCAGGAAGCAGTTTGTTTCCATTCAAAGTGCTCATTTCCCTGAAATAAAACTTCAGGTATTCTGTTTGGTGAACTCCTGGTGCAGTTTTTCTCTGGTTCTTTTAAAACAGTGATCAATCAAATTTCTACCTATACATTTTTCCCATATTCTAGCACATTTGTCATTGTTTTTTTTCCCCCAGATATTGAGTTTTCTCACTTTCTATGAAATGCTTCATCTCTGGAAGGACCACCCTTAGCCTCAGGGCCCAGTGACCCACAGGACAGAGGGAGATACTGTCATCAGTTTACCTCAGATGGAAAATGCTCTTGCTGGATCCCAGGCAGTTGGGGCACATGCTTTGTTGGTGTGATGGTGCAGGGAGTCCCTTTCCTGAATTATATCAGGAACAATACAATCCCTCATTGTTTCAGCCTTTTGTACCAAGAATCCCCAAACCCGGTATTCCAAAAGAAAATATTCTCTGTGTATCTGCTTCAGTATCAAAAATATTCAGAATGCATTTTTTTGCACAACCTAAGTCATCTTGAAGAAGTATTGGAAGGGGGTAATTGACCCCCAAGTGTTGCCACATGCAGATCATAAGAGAGGAATGGGCCAATCATAAACTTTCCTATCCTGGGGAAAGGGAAGGGAGTCAAATGGGGTATCCTGGAGGGAGGGGCACAGTGAGCAGCCTCTGCCCCCAGCCTTAGGGTGGCAGAGATCCTCCCCCACTGTCTTCTCCCTCTGGTCATGGGATCCTACCCTCCCTGGGCCCTGTGGGCTTCTTGTTCCCTTGATCTTTCAGTTCCTGTTATAGGCAGTTTTCCAAATATTTATTGGCCCCTGCATCTTTCTTTGTCTATATATACTCTCTTCATTCTCTGTTGGGTCATTTGTGATTTTCATATTGAGTTTAGGTATTTTGTAAATTAATCCTTTATTGGTTTATTTGTTATGATATTTTCTCCCAGTTTGATATTGCCCTTTATTTACTAGTTGTTGCTGGTGTACAACAATAATGTTGATTTTATTTGTTGAACCTGTACCCAGAGACTTGCTGTGTTCTCTTACTGATTGTAATATTTGTATGTTGTGGTGGATTTTCCTTTCATGTAATAACAGCATCCACGAATATCTAACACTTTTATTTCATTCTAGTTGCTTTATTGCCCAAACTGCCTCTCACTACAAGGTAGGCTAGAAGTGGTGAAAGCAGACTTCTTTGTCTGGTTCTGATTCCAGGGGAAAGCTGATCTCCCAAAAATCCTATGTTAAGTATGGTGATTACCATAGTTTCATAGTAGACAAACTAAATCTGTTTAAGGAAATTCCCTTCTACTCTTATGTTAAGAATTTTTTTTTTTTTACTTTTTTAAACTTCACATAATTAACTATTATATTTAATTTAGGGAAATTTTAAATTTCAGAACAGTTACATTGAGTGTGTAGAGGATTGCCATATACCCCAACCCCTCCACTGATTTTTCCTTTTTATTTTCCATTTCCAAACCTTTCCAATCAATCTAAATAGAAATTGTGTACAAAGTAAGCATTAGCTCCCTATTCCCTGACACAATCATTATATCCCCTGATAGCCTATATTATAGATTCTATCTCTATAAATTTACATTTTATGATTAGTTCAAATATTGAGGTCATTCAATATTTGTCTTTTTGTGTCTACCTTATTTCATTCAGCATAATGTCCTCAAGATTCACCCATGTTGTCTCTTGCATCAGGAATTCTTCCTTCTTACACCTGAATAATATTCCACCCTCCCCACCACCTTCACTCCACCTCTTGCCTAGGGTATTGGGGTATTTGGGAGCTCACCCCAGGGCTGTGACTGGTTTAACTTTTGCAACCTGCTTGTCATTTTTTAAAACAGATTACTAAATAATTTTATATTTGTAAAATTAAAATTAGTAGACAAGCATTTATATAACTACAGTTCCAAAGCAGAGCAACATAAATAAATAAATTATTGCAGTTTTAAAAGAAAAGTGTAACAGCCAAATGATGTCTAAATAAGTTTTGGAACTAACTTGGTTTGTACAACAGCATTTCCATTTTCTGTTTCTAAATGTCTTAGCACAATTCTGTAAAATAAGTTTCTAACAGGAAAGAGATATTAATTTCAATGACCATAATATATGGACTCAGATTTACAGCAGCAAGGTCAATACTCACCCACAAACACACATAATAAATGTCAGAATGGCATTATCAGAAGTCACTTGTGAACACTTGCCTCCTTTAGGAGATAGCAGGATGGAAATAAACATTCTGAATTTGAAGGAAGCAAGAAATAAACATTTACTAGAATTTCTTTTGCTTTATGTGCAGTTGGGGAAGTGCAACTAATCTTTTAGGGGGTGAGGGGTAGGTGGAGGCAGAGGACACTACTTATTTCCTTGATTACTTTTGTTTCACTTTGGTAAGCTTACAATGTGGGATAATTTAATATACTAGAATGCATAAATCTCTTAACAGAGTGTGTAGTAAAACTGTTTTAAAAACCATTCAAGCTAGAGACTTACTATGATATGGTTATTATCAGGGTAACCATAGTCAGAAGTTGCTTAATAGGTTAGATTTTGCTCTAAGGGCAATTACAGAAGGATGAGGAGAAAATGAAAACATTGAGATACATGACAGACACTTGCTGTTCCAAATAGAACATTTTAGCCCTCTTCCCATCCAAGATAATTTTATATATTGTGCTTTCCACCGGCCACTGTTAAGCCAGAGACGCATTACCTTAATATCCTGATAAATTCCCTCTCTACCCACTCCCATCAAATTTAGCTTGGAAAGAAGAATATGTTAAGGGTTTTATCTCAGTGATTTCTGCCACAAATTTCCTCAAATCTTTATTCCCATCAACCTGAAGTTAAAAATGTAATTAAACACTGAAATGAAAACCAATTTTCTTGGTTTTATAGCCATATCTGAATAAAAGATATTTTAAAAATAATTTGTAAAGTACTAAATTTCATAAGTACTTAAAAATATCCAAATATCTTACAGTAGCCTAAAATTATCTCTCAGTAAACTAACTGGCGTTAATCAGAAAAGATAATGCTACAACAACTTTATACTTTTACCTTTTTGGTTTTCATGTGCAGGTAACCTAGGTTCATGATCACTAACCTGAACCTCCCAACAATAAGACAAACAAATAATTTATTTTTTAAAAAGGCTTACTTAAGTTTAGAGTACATACAATTTATATTACAAGTTACAACAGTAATAACAAAAGCATATTTATTCCAAAAAAGTAACAAAATAAAAACTGGTAAACATTAACACACTCAAACAGATTTTAAAAATTACTTAAGAAAATCACTTGCAAACATTGGCTGACACTCCTCAACAGTGTAAACACCAAGGTAAAGAATATAAGAAAAAAAAGGAAAGCACTTTTGAACAATTTTCAGTGGCAAAGTATATGGTAAAATGAAAAACCAAGAAATGATAATATCTGTTAAGATGCCAACAATAAAATAGATTTTATATGACATGAACCTCATATATTTTTTTTAATTTACAGATCACAGATAAAGATGTTCCACAAAAGCTCCCTCTCTTTTGTTCTTTTAGGACCCCTCTTACCCCTGGTATCACAGTTATGCCAGTCTTGTGAATACCAGACTTAGAAAGAGAGGCACGGGGGCCACTGCAACACAGTCAGTGAACAGAAAGGCACATTTTCCATTATAAATTTTTTTAATCTCTCAAAATATTTAAATGCTTAGTTGGGATAAACAACCAAGTCTTCATCCAGTTTTCTCATATATAGCAAACTGTACTTGTTTTAAAAATATACTTTCTTCAGATTTCTCATATATATTTCCCTCTCTCTCAAAATGAGCTTTTGATATTTTTACCCTAAGTATTGCTACATGTATGTACATTTTAATTGCACATTTTAGGAAAACACAAAACCCATGGTATTTCAAATTTCCATATCTAGAAAATTGTGTATTTATAATATACAAAGCTCTCATCAAAATACACTTTTCACTGGGAAAAATAAAGAAAAAAGACAAGTGGATTTACATAAATTAAGAAAAAAAATAACCTGGATAGGTTTCAGTGTGGTTCTTGGTCTGTACCAAGCACATTTGATCTTATTCTCCCAGAGTTTTCATCTTCTGAGTATTTTTAAAATATTTTCAATTGAGATTTTAGGATCCCCACATTTGTTTTTCATTCCACATCATCTTCCACCAAGCTCTGAGCTTGAAGGATTGTTAGGAGCTTAGTTAGAAGTACCTGGAACACTGCTGGTGGAAGAGTTCATGATAAAACTTGCCATCACAGCTGTGGCTGGTCACCCAGGGAAGTAGCATTGGTCAAATGCTCCATGGCCTTCTCCTATTCACCTGGGGTTAGAAACTCTTTTACTGAGCTATATTTCTTCAAGGAAGTATTTCTGAGCTCCTTCAGTACATTTCAGATTGGATAACTTGGAAAGCCAGGCTCTCTGCTTGGCAAGTTTCTATTTTCTTTGCTGGCTCTCACAGCTGTTTTTTGAAAATAGGTTCTCTCTGTCTCTTGCAGTTGAATTAAATACAGTACCCAATGCAGAGGGCCAAATGTACACTAGTGGTGAGTCCTCTTTTGCAACCCAACATTTTCCATTGGTTGCCTAGGGTGTAGGGCAGCATTTGCCAGCAAAGGAGCCATTGGCCACCAATGCTATGATTATGAAGTTATTTTTAATTGATATTATTTTTTAATTTTTGTAGTGCATTAGGGAGACACCAAATTATGTGGCATCATGACAAATGGAAAAAGGTTAAAAATAAAGATGCAGATTTAGACATACATGAGTTCCCTCTCTTTTCACAGACTACACAAGAGATGTGTAGAAATGGGCAATTGAGGAGGCCCTTTTTTTCTGTAGGTATCTATTTGCCTAGCATCTCAGACTGGTGAGGAATTGGGAAGATGAATTAATCAAAATTAGCACTCAGGTAGTCATGATAGCTGTGTGGATTGGCTTTCTTTTCTTTTGAATATCTTAAAATAAAAGGTGAAATAAAGAAAATAATTTATCTTTTGTTCTCTTAATGAGAAACTGCAAAAGTCTGTGGCTTCCTAACATGGACACTGAAAATGTTTATTTCATCTGAGGGATACATATATATTGGAAGCCACAGCATACAGCAGTCCTTGGATCTGAAACAGAACAGGATCTCTATCAAAAATATTACATACATCAGAAAGCAAACATGGTCATCTGAGGTGTTAGGAGGAGAGGGGACTTGAACTTGGACAGAATGAGGGCAGGGATGGCTGATGGCAGGCCATGGGTCAGACCAGACCCTGGACTTAACCTGGTTCCCACTCCCTCTTTAGGTACTACCCTTCTTCACATCAGGTGATGTTTGTAAATCCTGCCTCTGTGAACATGGGTGGATCTCCACACATAGCTTCCTGAAGAATCCACAAACTGTCTTCCACATTAGTGGCCATAGAATTTTGCCATTTTACAATCCCACCAGCAGTGAATGAACATTCCTCTGCCTTTCTCCAAATCTTCTCCACACTTCTCCTGGTATGTGGGAAGCCTGTTATTCCCCCATATTAGGTCCCAGGTTCAATACCTCACCTTGGAATCTCAAAAAAAAAAAAAAAAAAAAAAACACCCAAAAAACAATTCAAAGCCACTTGCCTGTCTGTTCCAATAACAGAAATTCCTCTATTTTTTTTATTATTATTTCCATGAATACTATACATCAGTTTGTTATTTCAAACTCTCCTAACTGGATTTCCTGTTCACAGAAATCCTCTAAATTAAATACCTACCAAGCATCTGAAAGTAGTTTGGGTTTCTACCTCCATCCTTATCATCATCAGGACTAACATGGATGCCAAGGCCCAACATGACCCTGCGGCCACCACATAGCATTAATCTGCATCTTCTGCCCAAAGATCAGAGCCACAAAAGGGGGTATTGTATACCTGTGGAGTCTAGGAGAAACCAGGACCCCATAGAGGACAATAGGAACTGTCAGCCTTCCATAGGGAATTCAGGGGAGGAGAATGCTCAGTGGAGTGCTAGTGGGAAAAGACATACTATGAGCAGGAGTCTGCTGAACAGAAATAGCTTTTGCCCTGAGCTTAGGGAGTGACAGATGGGGTAGGGACTAAAAGGACTAAAAGGGACAGGAGGAGTGTTTTGCCCCCTCTCAGACCCCTCAGAGGAGTGCTTCCAAGTAACTCTGGAGTGCAGCCAGTCCCTGTTCAGTGTTGAAGTCCCAGTTAGCTTGGGCTTCTGGTGTCACTTCTCATGCCCAATTTTCCGGGTTTAAGACACCATTAGGGGCCTGCTCTTGCAGCCACTTTTGGGCTTTTGTCAGAATTCATTGTCTCTCCTCCATATTAAACAAAGTCAGGAGGAGTTGGCAGCAATCATCCCAAGTAGGACTATGGGTTTGGAAAATGGATTCCATGAGATCAATAAGGGCCTGGATTTTCCTGAGTAGGGGGTGTGTGGTGCTTCCAGTTTAAGAGGTCTGTAGTTGTGAAGGGCTGGTAGTATAATATAGGCTTCCTGGGTTGGATTGTCCCATTTTCACTAATCTTGGCCAGACCCTGTATTTCATGGAGGGGCATCTGTAACGGGTTGTGCTGACCAGAGCCTCTTTGCTAGTGGGGTTGCAAGGCTTTCCTGAGGGTATCAATGTTCCTGGAGGGACTGAAGGTGGAAGTGTTGCTGGGAGATCTGCCTGCATTCCCAGGCTAGTAGGAGAGACTGAAAGTGGGGATGTTTCTGGGAGATCTGCCTGTGCTCCTGGGCCAGGAGGAGAGGATAGAGTGACCAAAGTGTATGGCAGTGAGGGTGGTGGTGGGTCCTCCTCTGAGAACCCTTTATGAATGATTGGATTCCAGAGCCCTGTTCCCTGTGCAACCAAGACCCTGCTCTGTCCCTTTTTTCCAATGCATAATTGAACCCAAGGGAGCAGAGTCTGGGCTATCTTCATCCAAGAGTCAATGTAAGGAAACTAATCGGGGTGGCCAGTAGTTCCTGTGACCACCAGCCACACTGCACGGACCCTGACTATATCCAGGGTCCCTTCTGAGGGCTAGTCAACATTAAAAGTGGGCCACTCTACTTCACAGGAGGCTCAGAGGGTGCCAGGGTTCATCTGGATGACATAATCTCTGGAAAAACCCTTCCTGAAATTCTTGAGCATGCAGTTTAAGACAGTAGGTTTTGACTGTGATGAGCCCATACCCTGAATCGGTGGTGCCAGACAGACAAAAGAAATGGCCACCTCTTTCAAAGCCACTCAAATGCCCACCTGTCTGCATCTCTTGCAAGAACTTAGGCTCATCCTAGCTAAGGTGCCTGGGCAATTTTTGGGTTAGCCATTATGCCATATAATGTGGCCATGGAAAACAGGTTAGGTCCCACACTGGCTCCGTAGCATACTCCAAGGAGTCACAGATTGGTACCGCAGATGCAAGCCTCTGCCATCCTCTTTCATTCACATAGTCACTCAGAGGTTATGCAGTCCCTCCCACAGAGATTGCCCTATTCTGGAATCTCAGTACTTGAGATTTCAGGAGGTGATCAGTCTCCTCTTCCACCTGGAGATGGGCCTGGCTTGGCACCCACGGCCTTACCTTTCTGGAGTCTTCTGGCACTGTTCAGTCTGCCTCCCCTCTGAGTCAGGCCAGGGTGTAGGGACGTGGTCTGTGGGGAGTGCCTCGGAAGGAGGTCCCATCAAGAGGACAGGTGGCACCCACCTTGTTTGCTCAGAGATCACCATTGGCTGCACCCGTCAGCCCCAAGCCAGAGGCACAATGGGACTGCTTGTTTGTGTTTCCCAGTTAGGGAACCAAATGTTGCAGCCAGCCAGAAATAACCCAAATGGCATTCTTGGGAGCACAGATGAACAAAGTTTTATTATGTGTGGGCCCAGAGGAGAGTCAAATCTCCAAAAATCTGAGCCCCGTTTTCCTATTTTCATAAGTTTATATAGGTACACTAAGCAGGCAATTCCTGAGCAAGCAGGCAGACAGGGTTACATAGGCAGAGAAGCAAGGTTAGCTTATCTTTCTAAAAGCAGAAGCCCATTAGGGAGGAAAAATAGTCATTATCTGTATAGAGTTGTAAATTTCAATTCATAAGGGGCATCCTGGGGTGCTTATCTTCCTGAGGTCGATTCCATGGAGAAAAGGGGAGGAAGGAGGGGAGAGAGGGACTGGGGACAAGGGGAGTTTATTTTTTAAAGCTGTGCGTTTCTGCTGAGGGTGGGGTTGGGATCCAGGCACTTCCCTCATCAAGTTAGACTGGGGGGAGAGCCAATAGTATTCTGCCTCAAAGACCTAGGGTCCTTACCACAGGTGAAATGTGTTGTTGCTGTTTTGCCACTCAATGCCTACACCCTTTACTGTGCACACTCTGGTAAAATATGCACACCTGACCCATTGATGTTCTCAGTTTGACCCATAGCTGGACAAGTTAGAGGTCTTCTCAGTTGAAGTTGAGGAAGACCCCTTTGATACCCTTGGAACCTTCCTGGGCCTGGAGCTTGGGCTTTTGGTTTCAATAGTGTAAGCTGCTTGGTATTTTCTTCTTGGGTCCTAGAATATGAAAACAGATAGTTACATGAGCTCTTTGGGCCTTGTGTGGACAGCTGTGAGTTCAAGACTCTGATCTCAGGGATCCCTGGAGGATTCAACAACAATACCATGCTCATACTCTGTGAAACCTCATCAGTTCTTTCTTCTTCCCTGGGGCTACCTTTTTTATGGACACTATGTGGGCAACTAAATGTCCTCTGCACAGTGATATTAATAGTATCACCTTATAGAAAACATTTTTCAATCTTAAATCAGTATAATAACTGGAATTTTATGTTGCAACTAGAGATTCATCTATTTTAATAAATATTTTGACATTTTTTCTTGATTTCCAAATGATTTTCTCCTTTGGAACACAGAAATGACCTCATAAGTTTCCAACTCCATAATAATATGTTTTTTTCTGCAAAAGAAGTATTCTATGAATATTATTTTCTTAGCAAATTTGTGAAAATATTGAAATAAGAGAAATGGTCACATCCTTTTAAAGCATTTTCAAGCATTTTTCATGGAAGACTTGTATAAAAGAAATTATGTGTAAGAAAGACAATTTGTATCATTTGTTTTGACTCTTAGAATTATAATTCTTCTTTTTCCCATTTTTAACCAAGCAACAATTTAATGTAAAAACCACATTTCCATGAAAAGAAGCTCCTATTAGCATGCAATTAATATATGATCTCTGTCAGAATTAGGTGATGTACATTCAGAATACAGTTGTCCATGTCTTAAAGTCATGATTCCATAAACCTCACAAGTTCATGATGCAAAATCCCCAAAGGAAGTTATCTGGATTGGAGTATGTCACCAGATTTTTTTACATTTTTCTATAGAAGCTCAGAGAATATAGAACGAAGAAAAAATGATGGAGATATATTTTTGTAATGGCAGAGGTGTGAAAATCCATGAAGTGTCATAGGATAGAGAAGCAACTATCTTTCAGAAGGATGTAAGAGGCAGGCAGAGACCAAGAAGGGAGGAGAAGGATGGTCTGGGCCACTGGAGGGCAGCTGAAGTGAGAAACACAGAAGAGGTGGGGTGGGAGGAAGAAATTGTTCTGGAGAAATTGTGCTCAAACAGGAATTACAGCAGAAGCTCAGGTTGAGTAAAGTGAGAATTAAAACTGTGATACTGAAGTGAGGCTAAGCTCTTACAGGTTGTTAGGGCCTTGGAAAAAAGTGGCTAGGAAACAAATGAGAAGGATTTCCCTGGAGGTATAAAGGGAGGGGCCTGCAGAACCTTCCTGAGGACAGCAAAACTCACAAGGACTGGGATGTCTGAAGTAAACATGTGCTACTGGCTGCATCACACCAACCACTCCCATAACTCCTTCCTTTCCTAAATTTCTCAAAAGATCCAGTCACTCTCATTAGAAAATGGAATAACACTGAATTACAAATCTCCATAACGACACTGTCCTCCTGCCTTACAACCCTCTTTCCCAGTTTCCCTCTTCCTCACTTTTCATGTACACAAAGCAGTTAGATCTCAGAACTCATAATAGAATAACTTTTTCACCTCTTCTAGAAACCCCTCAGATGTAGTAGAATTATTCTGTTTGTTCAGTCATTTATTCCTTCATATACCACAATTTGCTTCTTGTCTATTAATTGACAAGAAAATCTTTCTCAGTGAAAGACTCAGTGAGCCTTATCCTTTAACCCCACATCCTACATCTTTGCTCTGGCCTAGGATAAATAAGGTCTCAGAAAAATCAAGTTTATTTTTTCCAGAATCAATACCTTTTTAGTCATATGGGGACTTCATCCAGCTTCACTTATGATGACAGTTCCATCTTCTTCCAATGGAGATAGACTAGCCAGAGCATTTTACACCTTGTCAGGTAGGGTCTACTGCCCTTAACCAGGAAGAAGTAATTACAGAAGAATGTCCATGTCCCTTCAGCACACCTTTAAGAATAAAGGTGTAATCTCTCTGAGGGGGTAATGACTCAGGTTAGTAAAAGAGGGAATCAATAGACAGGTCAGACCTGGCAAGAACTCCATGTGGATATCAATACCAAGCTGGCTGCTGGAAGATCATCATGAGATTTCTGCCATCTGGAATGAGATTTCCTCCAGAAGCCATGAGAAGCCCTGAATATTCTCCAGGGACCTAATCATTGGACCCTCCCAGAGAATTGATAGGTAGGGTAATCACTCAAACAGCAAACAGCTGGAACTCATCACAAGCCATTAGCAAAGGGGTGGAATATTTAATGGTTTAAAAACCAAGCACAAAGGCCTACCCCCCACCCACCCCTTGCCTTCTGCACCCTGTTCTTGCTGTTCCACCCTGCATGGATAAGCTAGCAAGTAAAACCTGGGCATTTACAGTCTATATTGATAAATTATAGTCTGTAAATTGGTCCTCTTTATCACTCTTCAGACTCTTCCTCTCTACCTAGGACCTATGATCTGTTATTTTCTCCCATTTTTCTTCCCTCCCTACCTTAATAAATTACTGGCTTAATCAATGTGATTTCTGAAACCTAGTCAAGAACCTTGACAAAATCCAGTAACAATAGGAGCCATGAGTGTAGTAAATTACTTTTTTTCAAAATCTCCATATGTGGGCACCATTTGCTACACAGCAAAAGATAAGTGATGTATGATTTAATTAAGACATGTCTATCTCCAAACTGAAGGACTTTCTCCTAGTCATTTAATTGTCTTGAGTGTCTAGCATTAAAAAAAATCCTTTCCCTATCACTCTAATCAAGATGACTGAATGAGGTGCTTATGGGCCATATACTCCTACAGATGCTTTGAACAACCAGCAAGAACTGGCAGAAATATCTTCATCAAACGTCCAGAAAACAGTTAACAAATTGCTGTTGTAGGGCACACATTGAATCAAGAAAAAGATAATTTAAAAGCAGTATAATCTCATGGTGTCCTTCACTGGCTCCTCTCCATCCTGAACCAGCTTGGTGTGGTGCCTGCCTACACTCCTAGTGTGGTTCCCTGGCCTGGTTCTGGAGGGAGCAGAGCAATCCTAGTTCACATACTGAGAGCAGGGATGCCTGGTCCATTCCTCTTATGGTAGTTTGAGGGACTGATAAGGGACACTCTTAGGCTCACCATCCAATAAAATGCCATGTATTTAAGGGACAGTTCACAGAGGTCTCCACCAGAATATTAAGGATCATCAATCAAGTCTTGGTTTTCTAGTTTGAGGGAATATTCTCTGTAGGACATACAGTACAGTATCCAGGACAATGAGGAGACTATTTCCTAGGGAAGAGGACATTTTTTTTTTTACATGAATTAAACAACAATTTTATTAGGGAAAATGAAGATGTCTTATGTTACCAGCTGCCATGAAAAATACCACACAGTGGATTGTCTTAACAATGGTAATTTACTGTCTAATGCTTTCACTTTGAAGGTTGCTGCTTTGAGGTGTCTGTAGTGTGCTGATGGGTGGGCAATCCTTGTGGATCTTTGGCTTTCTGGTCTCCTATCAATGTCCTCCCCTTTCTCTCCCCTGTTCCAGTTGACTTCCTGTTTGTGAACCATTCTGGTGGCTTTCTCTCTTTTAGGTCTCCAGTAACAGGATAAGATCCACCCTGATTCAGTTGACACATCTTAACTAAAAAAGACATCTTTGAAAGATCCCATTAACAATGGGTTAACAACCACATGAATAAATTAACATTAAGAGCAAGTTTTCTCCTGATATGTAATTTAATATGCCATTTTTGCCTAAATTTTAAAAAAAATATTTTTTCTCTATGACTTGAAACTATTCAAGGTAAATCCATGGAAATGATTGATCTTAGGATGTAGACTTTTTTTTTTAATTAATTTTTTATATTTTAAAAGATGCTTAGATTACATAAATGTTACACAAAAATTACAGGGATTCCCATGTTCCCCACCTCCCACACCTCCCATAAGATCCCACATAAACTTCTTTCACTAATGTAGCACATCACCTGCAATGGATATACACATCCTGGGGCTTTGCCACTAAGCATGGACCATAGTTCACATTGTAGACCACACTCTCCCCCACACAGTTCTGCATGGTATATGCTGATGTAAATTGGCCCATATCTGTGGTTGTAATGTCACTCAGGATAATTCCCAAGACCTAAAATAGCCCCTGTATTACAACTGCTTTTTCCTTCCCTGCCCCCAAAACATCTGGTGGCCACTGGCTCCACCTCACTGTAGTAATTTCTTCCATTGCTTGAATCACAATATGTCTACAACAGAATACCATTAAGTCCACTCTAGTCCATAGCTCTTCCCCCAATCCTGAGGAGTTTGGGATGATGATGTACGCTCCACCTCCAAGTGAGAGGGGGATTATATCCCATGGATACAGTGGATGTGATTATCCTGCCTGCAGGTGCAGGCTCTCTCCATTCCCTGGGATGGCAGTTGTCCATCATCATCTCACCAGGTGACTTGGGTGAGTCCATTGAGCTGTAGAGTAGGATTTGCAGCTCCACTGAGATTCCAAGCATAGCTAGCACATGGGCAGGTCCAAAGCTTCAGTCTCTGGAAGTAGACCTACAAACTCCAGCATCACATATAAGTTTGAATATAAGGGACTGATGGACCCTGTGCAGGGAGGAATTATTTGAGTCCAAATCTGTCACTCTCAGGAGCACAGATTCCAAAGTAGAGTCCACTGATAAGGCATCAATCTGTGTGGCTATCCCCCCTTATATAGGACCTGGGTGTCTCCAGAGCCCTCAGGTGCCCCTCTGTGTGGGGTGATATCCAATTTGGTGTTCTATGAGATCCTACTGAGGTGTGCATAAGCATTACCTCGGTATGACCTCCCAACATATTTTGAAGTCTCTTAGCCACATGAACTCATTTGTCTTTACCTTTTCCCCCTTTTATTCAAGGTCTTTTTCCAGTCATATTGCCAGTTGGCACTTGGTGTTAATCCCTCATTGCCAGGGAGGCTCATCCCCAGGAGTCATGTCCCACGCTGGGGGGAAGGTAATGCATTCATATGCTGAGTTTGGCTTAGAGAGAGGCCACATTTGAGCAAAAAGGAGGCTCTAAGGTGGCAACCCTTAGGAACCCCATAACAGTAGGCTAAGTTTTAATTACAAGAGCAAAGACTCATAAGGCTAGTCATCAATAACAAGAACCCATCAGTGGACCCTCCTTCTTTGCCAGATACTGCCCCTGCACTCAGGGGACTGTTGCTGCTCCCTTGGAGAATGTGGCAGAGCTCTCCAGGCTGGGAATTCAGTATTCCCTCATTTATTGAGTGATTGTCTAACCACTGTGACCATGAACCACCCTTTGATCATTTGAACAATTTTATATATCTTTCATGCATATTCAGGTGAACTTCCTCCCATGAAACCCCCATCCCAGACACCCCCCACCAATGATCCTCTGCTGCCCCCATTGCAATCATTCTGTGATCTAAATCTTCCTTGAAGATGAAGCCCCTATAATAGCCAAATACAATTAATAGGAAAGTGAAACAATAAGGATAAGCTTCAATGTAAGAGAGAAAATACATGGAAACTCAGAAAAAAAACCCTAAAAATAAAATAAAATTAAAGAATTGGGACATTCAAAAAATGAGAACAAACAAAAAAATTTAAAAAATAAAAATAAAAAAAATTATTATTATTGTTTCCTTTTATCACTGCATTATCGGGTGTCCAGTCTGTGCCATGGCACCTTTCCCCTCTCACTCCCCAGTGTCTCCCAAATTTTCACTTAATTTTCAAAGAAGTTTTAGGTTACAGCAAAGTCACACACAGAATACTAAAGACTGTCATATGCCCAACCTGCTTCCCCTTTCCTCCCCCCATATTAAAACTTTTTTTATGTGATGGTAGCCTTGTTACAACTGTTATAGATAGTGAAACATAGCTATTAAAGGTGGTCAATGGTTTATAGTATAGTTTAAAATTTAGATGGTACAGTTTAATAATTTTTTATGATAATTACCATGTCCTGTGTCCATTACTGTAAGGTAATGAAAAACATTTCCCCTGACCACTAAATACCCCCTGTTTGATATTTTCTGTTCCTTACCCCCCCATCCCCATGGTGCACATGACCCTCCCCTGTCTTGACTCATTGGATAACAAGATTCATAGATACATGCAACAGGAGGTCTTGACATGCTGATTATCCTCTCCTATTAGGATCCACCCTTGTGCCTAAGAGACACCAACCTGTCTGTCTGTGGGTGAATCAGTCCTCCCAAAAATGGGGGTCCATCTCCTTCCCACTCACCGTGTGGGTCTCCACTCCCCAACACAACACATTATGACAGGATGAACATCCACACACTCCCCAGAAGCCTACCCCAGATGCACCCCTTCCTGTATGCCCCTCCAACCTACACCCCAAAACAGTGACACTACCTTGTCATATTGCCTTAAGAGCATTCCCACCCCTGCACTTTCAAATTCATACCTATAAATCCCATGTTCACCTAGTTTCCCTCCCATCTCTCCCCCTGTATCTTGGGTATTACAACCTGCTCTTCCTATTCTACCCACCTGTCAACCCTGCACCACCAAACCCAGTAATATCACTACCCACCTGTCCTAAACTTCAATATGCTCTATCACTTTACCATAGATTATGTCCATATGGGTGATGGCTTACAACCCTCTCTTCTCTCTCTCTCCATTGTTAACCTTTCTTTCAGACAATGGTTCTCAGAGACTGCTCACTTTCCTCAATTCAAATCAGTGAGGTCATATACTGTTCATCCTTCAATGAGTGGCTTGCTTCACTCAACATAAGGTCTTCAAGATTCATCCATGTTATTCCATGTGTTAGCCCTTTATTCCTTCTTACAACTGAGTAATATTCCATTGTATATATGTAACACATTTTGTTTATCCATTCATCTGTTGATGGGCCCTGGGGCCGACTCCATTCTTTTGGCAATTGTGAACAATGCCACTATGAATATTGGTGTGCATATATCTGTTCATGTCTTTGCTTTCAATTCTTCTGGGTACATACCCAGCAGTGGAATCACTGGATCATATGGAACATCTATTGTTAGTTTTCTGAGGAACCACCAAACTTTCCTCCACAGTGGCTGACCATTGCACAATCCCACCAGCTGTAGGTGAGGGTTCCCTTTCCTCCACATCCTCTCCAACACTTACAGTCTGCTGTTTTTTTTTTTTTTTTTTTTTTTTATAGCTGCCATTCTTATGGATGTAAGATGGTATCTCATTGTAGTTTTGATTTGCATTTCCCTAATAGCTAGTGATGTTGAGCATTTTTTCAGGTGCTTCTTAGCCATTTGTATTTCTTCCTTGGAGAAGTGTCTTTTTAGGTCATTTGCCCATTTTTAAAATGGGTTGTTTGTCTTTTTATTTTTCAGTTGAAGATTTTCTTTATATATGCAGGATATTAGGCTCCTATCAGATAAATGGTTGCCAAATATTTTCTCCCACTGGGTAAGCTGCCTTTTTATTTTCTTAATAAAGTCCTTTGAGGTGCAGAAGTTTTTAATTTTGAGAAGATCCCATTTATCTATTTTTTCTCTTGCTGCTCATGCTTTGGTTGTGAAGTTTATGAAACCATTTCCTATTACAAGGTCCTATAGATGCTTCCCTACATTTTCTTCCAAGGTCTTTATGGTTTTGGCTCTTATATTTAGATCTTTGATCCATCTTGAGTTGATTTTTGTATAAGGTGTGAGATTGAGAATATCTCTCATTCTTTTGAATATGGATATCCAGTTCTCCAAGCACCACTTATTGAAGAGGCCATTTTCTCCCAACTGAGTGTGGGCTTGGTGGTCTTGTCAAATATCAGATGACTGTATATGTGAGGATCTATGTCAGAAATCTCAATTCGGTTCAATTGGTTAGTATGTCTTTCCTTATGCCAATATCATGCAGTTTTGACCACTGTAGCTTTATAGTATATTTTAAAGTCAGGTAGTGTGATACCTCCAACTTCATTTTTCTTTTTCAATATGTATTTGGTGATTCACAGCCACTTACCTTTCCAAATATATTTTGTAGTTTGTTTTCCAGTTCCTTATACAATACAGTGTTGATTTTTAGTGGGATTGCATTAAATCTGTAGATTTGTTTGGGTAGGATAGACATCTTGATGATGTTTAGACTTCCTATCCATCAACAGGGAATATTCTTCATTTATTTAAGTCTTCTTTGATTTCTTTTAACTGTGTTGTATAGTTTTCTGTATATAAGTCCTTTGCATCTTTAGTTAAAAATTTTCCTAGGTATTTGATTCTTTTAGTTACTAAAGTAAAGGTATTTTTTTCCTGATTTCCTCCTCAGATTGCTCGTTATTGGTGTACAGAAGTGCTACTGATTTTTGAGCATTGATCTTATAGCCTGCAACATTACTGAACTCCTTTATAAGTCCTAGAAGCTTTGTTGCAGATTTCTCAGGGCTTTCTATTTATACGATCTTGTTGTCTGCAAATAATGAAATTTTTGCTTTTTCATTTCCAATTTGAATGCCTTTTATATCTTTTTCTTGCCTCAGTGCTCAAGCAAGTACTTCTAAGACAATGTTAAATAGGAGTGGTGATTGTGGGCATCCTTGTCTTGTTCCTGATCTCAGAGGGAAGGATTTTAGGATTTCACCATTGAAAATGATGTTAGCTTTGGGTTTTTCATTTATATCCTTTATCATAATCAGAAAGTTTCCTTCTATTCCTATATTTTGCAGTGTTTTTATCAGGAAAGTGTGCTGTATTTTGTCAAATGCTTTTTCTGCTTCTAAAGAGATGATCATGTGATTTTTTTTCTTTCAATCTTTTTATGTGGTGTATTACATTGATTGATTTTCTTATATTGAACCATCCTTGCATACTCGAGATGAAACCCACTAGGTCATGATGTATAATCCTCTGGATATGTTGTTGAATGTGATTAGCAGGTATTTTGTTGAGGATTTTAGCATCTAGGTTCATTAGAGTAATTGGTCCATAATTTTCCTTTCTTGTGTATCTTTGTTTGGTTTTGGTATTAGGGTAATTTTGGCATTGTAAAATGAGTTAGGCAATATTCCTTTTACTTCTGTTTTTTTGGAAGAACTTAAGCAGAATTGTTGTTAGGTCTTTCCAGAATGTTTGGTATAATTCAGCTGTGAAGCCATCTGGTCCTGGGTTCTTCTTAGTTGGGAGGTTTTTGATGACTGAGTCTATATCTTTACTTGTAATTGAACTGTTGAGTTCATCGATTTCTTCTTTCATCAATGTAGGTTGTTTGTGAGTTTCTAGAAACTTGTCCATTTCCTGTAAATTATCATTCTTGTTGGCATATAATTTTTCAAAGTATGCTCTTATGATACTCTTTATTTCTGTGGGGTCTTTAGTTATATCCTGTTGATCATTCCTTATTTTGTGTATTTGCATCTGTTCTCTCTTTTTCTTTGTTAGTCTGGCTAAGGCTTTGTCAATTTTATTGATCTTCTCAAAGAACCACCTTTTGGTTGTTTTTTTTCCTAGTGCTTTCTCATTCTCTATTTCATTTAGTTTTGCTCTAATCATTGTTCTTTCTTTCTTTCTTTCTTCTTCCTTTAGGTTTAGTTTGTTGTCGTTTTTCCAATGCAGTTAGGTCTTCAATTTTAGCTCTTTCTTCTTTTTTAATATATGTATTTATGGCTCTGAACTTCCCTGCCAAGGCAGCTTTTGCTGTATCCCATAGGTTTTGATGTGTTGTGTTGTCATTTTCATTAGTTTCCAGGTAGTTCCTGTTTTTTTTGAGATTTCCTCCTTGACCCACTGTTTGTCTAAGTGTGTCTTGTTTTACTTCCATATCTTTGTGCCTAATCTGATTCTCTGGTCCTTAGTGATTTCTATTTTCAATCCACTGTTGTCAGAGAAATTACTTTGTAAAATCTCAATCTTTCTGAATTCATTGAGAGTTGTTCTGTGGCCTAGCATATGGTCTATCTTGGAGTATGATCCATGTGCACTCGAGAAGAAGGTAAATCCTGCTGTATTTGGGTGTAGTCTTCTTTATATGTCTGTTAAGTCCAGATCCTCTAATATATTGTTCAGTGTCTTTGTTTCTTTATTGATTCTCTGTCTAGATGTTCTGCCTAATGATGATACTTTTGTATTAATGTCCCCCACTATAATTGTAAAGGCAGTTACTTCTCCACTTAGTTTTTCCAGAGTTTCCCAAATGTATTTTGGGGCACCCCAATCAGGTGCTGAAATGTTCGTGATTGTTCTCTCTTCTTGAGAGATTACCCCTTTTAGTGATATATAGTGTCCATCTTTGTCTCTTACAATATTTTGCATTTAAAGTCTATTTTGTCTGATATTAGAGTAGTTAATCCTGCCATTTTTTGGTTATTATTAACTCGTAAAATTGTTTTCCAGCAATTCACTTTCAGCCTCCTTGAATCCCTTGGTCGAAGGTTGGTTTCTTGTAGACAGCATATTGATGTATCATATTTCTTTATCCTTTTGCCAATCTGTGTCTCTTGAGTGGTGAATTTAATCCATTAACATTCAGTGTTATTACTCACTACGTATTTCTTACTTCAGTCATATTTTCTTTAGGTTAATGTATGTCATATGTTGTTTTGTTTTTGTTTTTCTATTTTTAGTTGTTTTTAAACTCTCCTCCAACTCTTTCTCCCTTGTTTTTTCCTTTGAACTTTTAGAACTTCCTTTAATATTTCTTGAAGCTCAGGTTTCTTATTGACATACTCTCTTATATTCTGTTCATCTGTGAATATTTTGAACTCTCCATCATTTTTTAAAAATTTATTCTTTTATTTTTTATTTTTTATAAACAAATCTATTTTATTGGTACATATTAACAAAGCATACAATTCATTCAATGTGTACAATAATAGTATTTGGTATAATCTCATATTTGTGCATTCATCATTTCAATCATTATTAGAGTATTTTCATTATTTCAACAATAATAGTAAACAAAAAATGACAAAAAATGAACAAGAAAATTCCTCACCTCTCCATCTCTCTGTTTCCACTTTATATATATATATATTTTTAAGAGGTGCTTAGATTACCGAAAATACTACACAGAAGCCCCTTGGATTCCCATGATGCCCACCCCCCACACCTCCCAACACGTCCCACACAAACATCTCCCACAAGTGTGGCCCACCACCCTCAATGGACTTAGATATCCTGGGGACTTGCCACCTACCCTAGACCACAGTTCACATCGTAGACCACACTCTCTCCCACACGGTTCTGAGTGGTGTGTGCTGATTTAAAATGGCCTACATCCGTTGCCACAACGGTACTCAGGACGACCTCAAAATCACAAAGAAGCCCCTTCCACTACTCGTCCCCTCCCTGCCCCAAAAATGTCAAGTGGCCACTGGCTCCACCTCATTGTTATAATTTCTTCCATTGCTAGAATCAC
>JAKSZT010024889.1:1183282-1272809 GCA_026826555.1 Tolypeutes matacus | reverse complement strand
TACAACAGAATACCATCAAGTCCACTCTAGCCCATAGTTCTCCCCCCAATCCTGAGGGGACAGGGATGGTGATGTCCACTACACCTCAAAGTGAGAGAGGGCTTATATCCCATGGATATGGTGGGTGGGATGATCCTGCCTGCAGATGCAAGCCCTCTCCATTCCCTGGGATGGCGGTTGCCTATCGTTGTCTCCTCACCAGATGACTTAGATGAGTCCATTGAGCTGTAGGGTAAGAGTTGCAGCTCCACCGAGATTCCATGCACACCTGGCACATAGGTAGGCCAGAGGCTCCAGTCTCTGGAAGTATACCTAAAACTTCTGCATCACATATAGGTTTGAATAGAAGGGACTTATGAACCATGTGCAGGGAGGACTTATTTGAGTCCAATTATGTCACTCTCAGGAGCACAGATTCGAAAGTAGAGCCCACTGATAAGGCATCAGTCTCTGGGGCTATCCCCACTTACATAGGACCTAGGTGTCTCCAGAGCTCTCAGGAGCCCCTCTGTGTGGGGTGATAGGCACTTAGATATTCTATGAGCTCCTACTGAGGTGTGCATAAGAGTTACCTCTGGGATGACCTCCCGACTCTCTTTGAAGTCTCTTAGCCACTTGAACTCATTTGTCTTTACCTTTTCCCCCTTTAATTCAAGGTCTTTTTCCAGTTGTATTGCCAGTTGGCACTTGGTATTAATCCCTCGTTGCCAGGGAGGCTCATCCCCGGGAGTCATGTCCCACCTTGGGGGGAAGGTAGTGCAATCATTTGCTGGGTTTGGATTAGAGACAGGCCACATTTGAGCAACAAGAAGGCTCTAAGGTGGCAACCCTTAGGCACCCCACAACTGCAGGCTAAGTCTCTGTTAAAGAGCAAAGACTCACAAGAGTAGTCATCAATAAAAAGAACACCTCTGTGGGTCATCCTCTTTTGACAGACACTGTCCCTGTGCTCAGAGGACTATTGCTGCTCCCTTGGAGACTGTGGCAGAGCTCTCCAGGCTAGGAATTCAGATTCCCTCATTTATTGTGTGATTGTCCACCCATCGAGACCATGCCCCATCTTTTGATCTTTAGGACGATTTTGTATATCTTCATGTATATTCGGATGAACTAATTCCCATGAATCCCCCCTCCCAGACACCCCCCACCAATAATCCCCTGCAGTACCCATTGTAACCCTTCTATGATCCAAATCCTCCATTAACATGTAGTCCATAAAATAATCAAATACATTTACTAGGGAAAAGAAACAACTATGATAAGCTTACATGCAAGAGACAAACATAAGGAAACTCAGGGAAAAAAAAAAAAGAGAGAAGGAAAAAAAAACGAGGAAAAAAAAACAAAAACAAATAATCAAACGAACAAAAAAAACAAAACAAAATATAATTAGTGGATTGGGACAATAAAAAAATGAGCAAAAAAGCAAAGGAAATGCCTTTAAAAAATATATATATATATTCTTTTTTTTTTCTTTCCCTTTCTCTTTTCGTTTTTTGCCTTCCTTCTATCACTATCTATCGGATTTCCAGTGTGCCTTGACATCTTCCCCTCTCAATCCCCTTTGTCTCCCAATTTTTATTTAATTTTCAAAGAAGTTTTAGGTCACAGCAAAGTCACACATGGAGTGCCAGAGACTCCCAGATACCAAACCACCCCCCAATCCCCACCCCATTAACCCCCCCCCTTTTTTTGGATGTTAGCATTGTTATAACTGTTATACAGAATGCAAAATATAGCAACTAAACATTGTCTATGTTTTATAGTATAGTTTACAATTTAGACGATACAGTTTAATAAGTTTTGATGATATTTACCATGTCCTGTGTCCATTAATGTAAGGTAATGAAAAACCTTTCCCATGACCACCAAAACCCCATTAGATCTTGACTGTTCCCTTCCCCCCAGCCCCCCAGGGCCCGTGATACCACCCTATCCCGACCCATGGAATGTCAAGATTCACAGTTACATGCCCTGGGAATTCGAACCTGCCATTCCTAATCCACCCACCCACCAGTGCTGCACCACCAAACCCAGGAACACCACCACCCATCTGCCCCATCCCCCAACATGCAACCACACTCTATCGCTTTACCATAGATTATGTCCATATGGGTGATGGCTCAAAGCCTGCTCTTCTCTTACTCTCCCTTGTTAACCTATCTTTCAGACAATGGTTCTCAGAGACTGCTCATTTTCGTCAGTTCAGATCAGTGAGGTCATATACTGTTCATCCTTCAGTGCCTGGCTTGCTTCACTCAACATAAGGTCTTCAAGATTCATCCACGTTATTCCATGTGTTAGCACTTTGTTCCTTCTTACAGATGAGTAGTAGTCCATTGTATGTATGTACCACATTTTGCTTATCCATTCATTTGTTGATGGGCACCAGGGCTGATTCCAACTTTTGGCAATGGTGAACAATGCCGCTATGAACATTGGTGTGCATATATCTGTTTCTGTCTTTGCTTTCAGTTCTTCTGGATATATACCCAGCAGTGGAATTGCTTGGTCATACGGAAGATCTATTGTTAGTTTTCTGAGGAACCGCCAAACTGTCCTCCACAGTGGCTGAACCATACTGCAGTCCCAGCAGCAGTGGGTAAGGGTTCCTATTCCTCCACATCCTCCCCAACATTTAGTGTCTCCTGTTTTTTTAATAGCTGCCATTCAGATGGGTGTAAGATGGTATCTCATTGTAGTTTTGATTTGCATTTCCCTGATAGCAAGCGATGTTGAGCATTTTTTCATGTGCTTTTGAGCCATTTGTATTTCTTCATTGGAGAATTGTCTTTTCAGGTCACTTGCCCATTTTTTAAATGGGTTGTTTGTCCTTTTATTTTCAAGGAGTAGGATTTTAGTTTTTATCAGTATACTCTTTCATACTAACACTCTATATTAATATAGAAATATAGAGATATATTCATCAAATCTTATTTAACTTCAACCACATAAAACCAAATTCCTTATGCAAAACGTCTGCAATTTTCTATGTCTTTCAGGTTTTGTCATAGATTTCCTATTTCTTAAGAACAAAGTTCAAAATTGCCTTAAACAGAAGACACTAAACAAAGGCCAGAACGTCAACCAAATGAAGGAATGTTCTGAACCCAGAGGACTCACCATCAGAACCCGGGGCTGTTGGAGAAACCATAGAGCAAGTACCATGTTCGAATCCAATCGCTGCTCCAGAGTTGAGGTGGTAGTCCCTATGTTTCCTTCTTCTGACCCCAGAAATATTTACCAAGATATACAGACTGAGCTGCAAGGAAAGAAAAACATTTATTTGAGTCATTTTGAATTTTAGAATTGCAATTCCAGGAGCACAGAGACAGGCAGCAATACAAACTGCCCTCTCTGGAGATTCCAAGCAAGAGTTTTCAAAGACAGAGAAGATTACATAGGCTTTTTATAAAGAATTATGAGGGCTGGATATTTGGGGCTTTCCAAATGTCCTTCAATTTAGAAATGTTACTGATTTCTTTATCTTGTAATTGGTTCATGGTATCCACATGTCTTCAGAAACATTGTTGATTTCAGTTTTGCATACATTGGCAGTTTGTGATATCTGGTTGAGTCATGCATAAGAATAACATCCTGAGTATTCTCCTGTCTTAATTACATACCCATTAGCCACAGTAATTCCATCTTGTTTTATCTCTTTTCTCAAATCTCAATTCATCCTTTGTACAAGCCAATGTATTATTTTTTAAAAAAACAATGTCATTGATTCCAAGATATGCTTAGCATAAGTACCTTCGCAGGGCTAAGACACCAGTGTGGTTGACTTCCTAGCTCCCCCTCTGAGGTGCTATCACCTGCTCCAGGACACTAACAAGAAGCAGGGCCTTTCTAGGGACTTCAGTCTAGGACTCTCCTCTACTACTGCCAACCCCTTCCCCTGAGTCCAGTTCACTCCATGTGACCACCTTTACCACAGATCTTAAGATTCATGCACTTTTCATGGCTTTTGCTTTGCAGAGCTTAACAACTTAATTTAATTAGGTAGAGAAAGAAGAAAAACAAGGGAATATTGTACATGTACTATAAGATTTAATAAATTATCTTGTCATGCATGATCAAAGTACCCTACAAGACAAAAAAAAAAAAAAAAAACAGTTTTTTTTAAAGTTGTAAAATGATGAAAACACAAGTTTTTATTGCATAATTAACTACAGGGAAGTATTGAAATAGAAAATATAGATACCCATCCATTTCTTGTAGGGTTTTCATTCTCAAAATGCCCTTGGAAGTCACTGGGGGTATCATTTAGTTCCTCACACCTCTACCAAGGGAATCTGTCAGGTTCCCACAGCAAGAATTGCTGTGTATCTTACTGTCATCTGCATCATTTTATTAAAAGATAAACTCCAACAGGGCAACAGATAAAAACAATAAACTGAAAGAAAAGCAAAATTTGGCTTTCACATACAATGACCTCAGAGTCTTTAAATGTTTTACTTATACCAGATGCACAGTGATAAGAGGGTCCTTGTCAGTATGTTCTGCTTGTTTGTCACTTGCCTCTTCCACATAATGGAATTTCCATGAGGTTAGAAATTTTTCTGTTCTGTTTGCCAGTGTTTTTCTGGAATATTTTCTGGCACCTTGGAAGTGCTAAAAATATTTGCTTGAATGAATGAATGAATATATTGGGATTATTAACATTAACCAGCTCTCCTTATTTTCACCAGTGAAAACAAGAATAAGGAAATTGAGACTATTCCAAATATACTTTAGAATTCATTAAAATATGAAAGAAGATGTATAATTAAGGGGTAGAAAAAAATAAGTTTAACTCTTCACTCATAAAATATGCCATCCTTAACTTTAGTTGACAAGAAACATCTCTACCCTGCCATTCACTGTAGAATGTGTAAGCACAGAAATCACTTGTTTGGGGTGTGCTGTGAGTTTAAATGCACAAAGTCATTCAAGCAAAAATAACAATCCTGCTCCTGCTCAAGCTTTACACTATGGATGTTTAGAAGTGAGTAACATTAACTATCTGAAGGCATTACACTATGTGCCATTGCTTACTTAAAATTCTGGGGAAAAAAAAAAAAAAGAGCCAGAGTGGCAATAATAGCATTATCAAAAATTATCAGATATATAAGTTGTTAAAGAGAGGGCAGAGGGCATAAGTTGTTACTTTTCACTTCCATTGGCAGAATGCCCATGACCTAGGACATAACACTACACAGCTCCATTTTATCTGATAGGATTCTAAAAGATCCGAGCTTCCCAGGAATCAGTGCTCAGTCCTCTATTTTCTGTTCACACTGTCTATTTTACCTCATTAAGTACACAGCTGTCTATAGCTGAAGATGTCCAAGTTTCCATCTCCAGCCGTCACCAGCCTCCAAGACCTCTAAGGGTCAATCTCATATATTTGGTGGTCTGTCTAACTCTGCATCACAGCATCTTCCTCTGTAAACTCCAAATTATAATACATTCCTCATGTGGTTGTCATGCAGAGAACACACCTTTATAAAGGAAACACACTTAGAACAGTGCTTTGCACCATAGTATATACTCAGTGTCCTCTTAGCATTAGTACTTGATCTCTCCATGTATTTATGTAATAGCAGTAGAATGTTATCATGGTCACAAAACAATTCTTGTTTCCAACCCATGTTCCACCACTATCAATGAATTTCACAAGACTTCATTGATCAGTTGACTTGTTTGTCACAGTCAATATAGTGAGGAAACATTGCCCAAATCCCACCTAATAAACTGTTCCATCATTCCTATGAGTGAGCATTAAATGAGATTTAAACCAAGTAATCTATTAAAAATTAGAAGCATTCTGACCACTCATTTTAATACACTCAACCATAATATCTGCTTAGGGCATATGTGGGGTTATACTCTGTTCCATTTAAAATAATGTTCTTTCCTCTCTTTTTAGCCCATTGGCATCCTGCTTTTTTCCTATCAGTGCCCTCTGCTTTCACTTTACCTAGAGTTATGACAAAGTCTGCATAAGGCTCATTTCTAGAAATGCAAATTATTTTTTTTTAAATTCATGGAAACAGTCATCATCTATGAATGGTGACAGTCAAATCTTTCAATTTTTTCCCTGGACTTTCAGCTTTACATGTTTATTAGAGATTAAAAAATCCACACTTAAGTGATAATTTTAAAAGAAAATTTCTAACATTTCATCACGAAGGATAACACAGTTGTTTTCAAGTTGAACAAAATTTTTCTGTATTCCTAGTTTGCTGAGAGTTGATACAAAGTGCTTTTGGATTATATCAAATATTTTCTTCATGTCTATTCAGAATAACATGAGTTCTTTCCATTTTAATGAATAAATACACTGATTTAAATCATTAAATTTTTATTAAGACAAATTTGCATGCCTGAATAAGGTTAACTTAATCTTGGTATATGTGTTTTCCTTTGCTGAATTCAGTTTCCCAGCGTTTGTTTAGGTTTTTGCATCTTGGTTAATTAATATGTTTATTATGTAACTTTAAAAAAATCTCTGTTACTTTGCTATAGTTGTTAAATTAATCTTTTTATTGATTTTGAATAAGATTAAACTTACCTGCTCCTTCAGTGTTTGGTTGTCCTGCCTAAAAAGCAGTAAGCCAGTTACATTATTTGCAAGAAGATTTAAATCACTGGCACTGCTTGTTAAATGGTTAAAGTTCTTTTCTCACAATTTATTAGAAAATTTGCCACTGCATGCACTAGGGTGCTAGAATCTAAACTTAATTATGTGGACTATCACTGTTTTCATCCTTATCCCAGTCTGACTGGATCTCTCCTGGTGTCCATTCACTTATTTTATACTTATTACTTACTGTCAGGAACTGAACAGTAGACTGCCCTAGCACTTTTGTGTCTACAACTTCCTCAAATCCAAAATATAGGAAGGATATATTATTCAAATATTTTTAAATTTTAATATCTTTGGCTTAACTTATTTTTGTTTTCATATTTTCCCTACGGGTTTCAAAGTTTTGTTTTTCACACTCAGGTCTTTAATCCAGCTGACATGCATTTTTATGTATGATGTGGTGCAGGTGTCCAGGTTCATCTGTGTATCAGATGAGAACACATCTTCACCATCATAGGACAGAGAGCAGTGGTGGGGGAAAGTGGTTGAGGTGGTTGGGGCAATTAGGGTGGGTGGGGTGGTTGGAGTGGTGAGAGTGGCTCCTGCTGGCCTGGGGGTGTCCTACATTGGCAACTTTGGTATTCAGTATTCCAAGCTGTTTCATGCCAAGAGCATTTGTAGTGGCCCAGAGACACTGATTAAGCTCCATGCCCATTCTTCCACTGCTGGGATTGGGGATGGAGTCACAGGTGTGGGCAGCAAACTAAGCCATGCCAGTCAAAACTGATTGCATTTGCCCAGGTAGACTTCAGCACCACCCTCCTTCCCTGGCAGGGACGGGAATGGAGCCTCGGGTGTATCCATCATTCTAGTCTGTGCAGTCTGAAAATGGCTGCAGTTGTCATGGGAGGCTGGGGAAGCATCCCCCTTTTTGTCCTGTGGGGATGATGGAGCAAGAGATGTGTACAAAAATCTGGTCTGTGCAGGAAAAAAAGTACCTGCAGTTGTCTGAAGAGGCTAGTGCTGGTCCCCCCAGCTTCCTCCTTGCCAAAGGTGGGGCTGGAGTCTAGGCTAAGGCTTTAATCTGACCTGGTTGGAAAGAAGCTGGTCCCTAACTTCACTGTGATTTTCTATCATCCCCACTTCCCCTCATGCAGAGGGCAGAAGTAAAATAGAGGTTTCTGGCCTCTTTCAGAATTGGACAGGTTCAAACTTTAGCTGTGCTTAGCAATGGACTTTTGCCAGGTAAATTTACTGATCAGTGGCAGAAATCATTGCTTAGCCATATCATCCTTCCCTGTTTTTGGGAAATGGAGTTTCTAACTCCAGCCAAGGTAGAGCTCCTGAGGTGGTTTGCATTGCCAGTGGGGGATGGGTTCTGACCTCTGTGGCATGAATCTCCATTGCAGATGCGCAGTCTCCATCTTCGGTTCTTCTAAGAATGTTGCAAGAAGCTCTTCTGTTCTCCTGCAACCCTAAACAGGTGATTTAGATAGCTCTGACTGATTACTAACTGCACTGTAAGATGAGCTGACTCTTGGAGTTCCTTACTCTGCCACCATCTATTGCTACCTCTCCTCATTTTATTGCTTTTATCTGCTGCCATGTTGGAGTTTATATTTTCATATAATTTTTCAGCTGACAATATGACAGAAAGAAATTCCTGGTTGTTGGAATGTAATAAATATCATTTGTTTAAGTATGAAGGACTAATAAATATTTCCATTGACTTCCAGGGAATGTGTGATGGTGAAGTCACTACAAAGAATCAGTGGGGAGATATTCTTCTCCCCAAATGCTCTTTATGTTCTTCCTTGTAGATTATGGCAAAATTAAAACTTGTCTTTTCATCATCTGCAACATTTAAGAGAACTAAGTGATGTTTGTCTGTTTGTTTCCCTACAGGCCTTTTGAACACACATGCAAGGTAATTTATTAAAATTTAAACTACATGTACAATCTTTCCTTGTTTTTTTCTTCCCCTACCTAATTTGAACAGATTGTTAAGCTCTGCAAGGCAGCATACACTGTTGAAAGTGTGTAAATCTTAGGCTTAAAAGCTCAGCTCATTGAAGTGGTCAGATTGAGTGAACTAGACTCAGGAGTAGAAAGTAGCAGTGGGAGTGGAAAGTCCTAGACAGAAGTCCCTAGAATTAACCCTGTTTTTGATAGTCTTCTAGAGCATGTGACACCATCTCAGAGGAAAATAGTGGATTTATATGAATGACTGGTGCCATAGCCCTGACAGGGTGCTCATGTTCAAGACTGTCACAGTACAAACAAATGCATTATTTTTTTTAATAAAAAAAGAGATACTTAAGCTTGTTTTTAGAGAATCTTCTCCAATGTCTTTGATCTTCATTAAATGCTGCATATCATTGCTGGTATGGGGGTGAGTGGCTATAAAAAAATAAAAATGTTTGTTTTCCCAAAAATTGCCGGATTAAGCCAAAAATTATTTACTGCATTCATTATATTTCAGATTGCAAGTGTGGGTTTCTTCTGGTCTGGTCCTCTGGTCCAGGTTCAGCTGATCTAATGTGGGCATGGCCAATTGTGAGAAATTAGCTGTCAGGTCACCTGAGATCCAGCTCGTCTAAAATCAACACAGTTGCAAGAGTTGGACATCTCTCTAGAGTCTGTCATGATTTAAGAACTTTGTCTCGACTCATTCCAATGGGTTCTCAGTTTTCAAAAAGCAACAGGAGGGGAAGCCCAATGCATAAGAACTTTCAATTCTCTACTTGTATGAGGTTTTTCCTATTACAATGACCAAAACAATCAAAATAGCCCACTTGGAGGTATAGAAAATGTCTTCTGTCATGATGAAAGGACCTACAGGGACATGTTAAAATGGTGTAGGTACAGAGAGAGGAAGAAAGTGTAGGTATTTTTTGCAACCAGCTACATGTAAATGCTATCAAATGTATCCTAAGGTATTATAAAACCTTTTTTTAACTACAATAGAGTACACAACAGGAAATGGGGGATTCTACCTAAGGTAGGTCAGGGAAGACTTCAAACAGGAAGTTAAGTTTCAAACCAGCTTAGAAATACAAGTGGACATTTAGGAGGTGGGGAATGCACCAGAGTTTTCAGGGAGCCATAACTATTCTCCCAACACTGCTGTGCAAAGTCAATGGTGGCAAGGTGAGGATAAAGTATGAAGAAATTGGCTGGACCGCTGGGGTGTTTTTTTTTTTTTTTTAACCAATGTTATTGATAGATATTAATAAAGCTTAAATTCATTCTAGGTGTACAATCAATGCTTTCAGTATAATCATATATTTTTTCATTCATCACTTCCATCATTCTTAGAGCACATTAATTTTGCAATAATGACAATAAACAAAAAATAAACAAAACTCTTCACTTCTCAATCTCTCTATGCTCCCCTGCTGTACATAGCTTCTCTTCTTTTTCCTTCTATCTAGTATACTTGTATTTATATTTTGTAAAAAAAAAAAGTCATATATGCAATATCATCCATATTCATGTTTTACCTGATGTTTGACTATCTTATATAGTCCCATGTTACAGTTTTTTGCTTTCTTTCTAATAATATACATGACCTTGGACTTTCCCTTTGAACCTCTGTCTTACCCACACACTAGCACTGCTAGTTACAAACACAATGATATGCTTTATTCATTTCCAAAGATTTACAAACAACGTTTTTGACAATTCTGCACAGATTAACCCTCACCTTTCCATTCACTGCTCTCCTTCTATTTTCTGGTGAACCCTATTCTCATTATTAACTCCATGAGTTTATTCAAAATATTCAGTTCATAAAAGCACAACCATACAATATTATCCTTTTGTATCTGGCTTGCATCCTCTGTTGGTTACAGACTCCCTTGGTTTCTCTTTATGTGTGAATAGTCTAAACTTACCTTCATTTTTGAAAGACAATATTGCTAGTGATATGATTCTTAGCTGGCAGTTTTTCTCTTTCAGTATCTTAAATATGTCATACCACTCCCTTCTTACCTCCATGGTTTCTGATGAGAAATCATCACTTAATCATATTGAGTATCCCTTATATGTTATGCATTGTTTTCTCTTGCTGCTCTCAGAATTTGTTCATCTTTGGCATTTAGCATTGTGATTAGTATGTGTCTCAGAGTTGGTCTATTCAGATTTGTTTGGATGGGAGTATGTTGTGGTTCTTGTTCACAGAAATCTATGTCCTTCAATGAAATTTGGGAAATTTTCTACCATTATTTCCTCAGAAATTCTTTCTGCCCCTTTTCTATACTCTTTTTTTTCTGGGATACCCATGACATGTATATTTGCACCTCTCTTATGCCATTTTGTTCCCTGAGACCCTGTTTAATTTTTTCCATTCTCTTCTTCATTTGTTCTTTCATAAATTTGCTTTTGGAGGCCATATATTCAAGATCATGGATCATTTCTTATGCCTCAATTCTTCCATTATATGCCTCCAGTGTATTTTTTTTTTATTGTGGGTAAAAATCAAATTTTTCACAATACAAACCAATATTTGTAAAATGATATATATATATTCATATATGTGCATTTGTTTACATAAATGTTATTTTTTTCAGATATATTTTTAAAGATGTTTAGATTACATAAATGTTACACAAAAATTACAGGGATTCCCATGATCTTCACCTCCCATACCTCCCATAACATCTCACATAAACATCTTTCATTATTTTTAATTTCGTTTATTAAGTATTTCATTCCCATAAGATCTGCTATTTTTCTATGTATGCTGTCAAATTCTTTGTGTGTCCCAAGTGTCTTCTTAATATCCTTAATCTGTGTAGTCATCTCATTGAATTTATGAAGTAGATTTATTTAAACATGTATGATAGGTTGTCTAAACTCCTTTATGTCATCTGGATGCTTATATTTTTCCTTCGATTGAACCAGATCTTCCTGTTTCTTGGTATGGCTTATAATTTTTTGTTGATGTCTTGTCATCTGGCTTACTAGATGTATCTATTTTGGGCACAGTTATTCTCTTTAGTTAGGGCTTTCTTGCCATTTCTCCCTTAATAGTTCTGTAATAGGAACTG
Source organism: Tolypeutes matacus (assembly GCA_026826555.1). NCBI lineage: Eukaryota > Metazoa > Chordata > Mammalia > Cingulata > Chlamyphoridae > Tolypeutes > Tolypeutes matacus. The sequence continues at coordinate 1,261,184 of JAKSZT010024889.1, read as the reverse complement.
AGGATGTAGTTAATACTGTCAGCTGCAAAGGCCAAATCTGCCTGCATTGCCCCAGGAAGTGATGAAGCTTCTGCCAACTTTTTCCTCTGCAAGGGGTAGGGAAAGAGCTATAGCCATGTGTAATAACCCAAATCATGCAGGCCAAGATCATCCATAGTTTCCTGGAGAGACTGATAAAGCTTCATGTCCTTCCTCCTCTGTCTCAGCTGGAGATGGAGATGCATATGTGGGAAGAAATCTATGACATGTGAGTCCAAAATGACCATAGTTGCCCTGGTAGATGGACCCTTTGGAATGCCCAGTAATCTAATCCATGCAATCCAAGTGTGCCTGCAATTGTGCTGAGATCCTGACAGAGTACTCTCTCTAATGCCCATCAGGGTATGTAGATGGAACAGGCACCAAGCAGTTCAGTGCTTGTAGGTCAAAAGTCCCTGCCATTTTCCACAGAGGCTGAGGAAACACCAAGCCCCTCCTAGCCTATTGGGGGGTGAGGTGGTTCCCACAGGCACCCAACAGTCCTGTCCCACAAGACAAAAATTGCCAGCCCCTTCCTATCCTATGGGTTTAGGGATGGAGATACAGTGTCCCACTTTTCAGTCTATGTGGTCCAAAAGCACCTACAGTTATCCAGAGAGACTAGAGAAAAACTGTTTCCCTCTTGTCCTATTGGAGGTAGATGTGAAGCCACAGGCACCCAATATTTGTGCTTGTGTAGGCCAAAAGCACCTGCAGTGGCTCTGAGAGCCTGAGGAAACACTACCCCTATCTTACCCTATGGAGCAGAGGGCAGGAATGGAGATGGAATTGAAGGGGATCAACAAATTAGCTCATATGGGCATAAAGTATTTGCAATTGCCTGGTGAGGGTGAGGAAACACAGCTCCCCTCCTATCCTATTGGGGGACTGGGATGGAGCAGAAGGAGTCTGAATATCCAGTCTGTGAAAGTCAAAATCACCTAATGTTGCCCAGACAACCTGAAGAAACACTAGCCCCCTCATATCCTATGGGCTGGTGGGGTATAAATGGAATTGAAAGCACTCAACACAACAATCTTGTGGATTGAAAGCATCTCCAGGTGCCCAGAGAGGCTGAGAAAATATAGCTCCTCTTCTATCCTGTTGATGTGCAGGGATGGAAACCCACATGTCTGAGTATTCAGTCTGTGCAGCTTGAAAGTGCCTAGTGTTTCCTAAGGAGGCTGGTACATTTCCTCTCAGCTTTCTCTACACTGGAGTTAGGGCTTGAGCCTAGGCTAGGGATGCAATCCAATCTGGGTGGAAAGAAGCCAGTCCATACAATCACTGTGATTTTCAGTTAGGCCTGCTTTCCCTCATGCTGGTGGCACAGCTAAAATGGCAGCTCTTTCCAACTTGAATATTCTCAAACCTTAGCTTTGTGAGGATTGTACTATATCAAGCCAAATTTACTCATCAGTAGCTGAAATTGTTGCCCAACCATCTCTTCCTCCCCCATTTTTGAGAAATGGAACTACCAACTCCAGCCATGGAATAGCTCCCAAGGTGACTTGTGCCACCAATAGAGGATGGGCACCCTCCTCTGCAGTGTGGAATGCTCTACTCATGCAACTTCACAGCAGATGTGCAGGCTCTTCCTCCCATTCTTTCAAGGATGTTTCAGGATGCATTTCTGTAACTTCTTTGATTAAAAGAGAAACTTTAGAATGAATCCACAGTTGTAAAACCTATTAATTTATTAGAAATAGTCTTCATATTCTGTCACCTTTAAAGGTACATATTTCATTATCAAAAAGGCAAGATGATCACCAAGTGGATATTATTAGTGATGGTGAAACTAAAGCAGGAAATGATGTAAGCAGGTCAGGGGGATAAGACAAAGGACAGAAAAATCACTATAGGAAGGTAAATGATTTCTCTTCAAAACATAGCTTGGACTGGGCACAGAACAATGAAAATGAGAAAAAAATGTTCCTGTCTTCATGGAGCTGATATTTGAGATGGTGGAGGTGGGGAGATAGTGAGCAGGGAAATCAAACAGAACAAGAGGAGGTCATGCAATGATAAATTAAGGGAGAAGAATGCACAGGGAAGAGCAGGAGTAATGGGGTGGGAAAGAGGGATTCAGGAGAAGAGGTCATGGAATCCCCTCTGAAGAAGGGACACCTGAGCAGTGAACCAATCTGTGGACAAGCAGAGTAAGATGAAGAGACAGGACAGGTGATGGTAGAAGTGGATGTGGGAGTGGTTTCTTTGAGAATCAGCCAGAGGCCAGAGGAGACTAAATGCAGTGAGTGAATAATAGTCAAAGGGGTTGGGGGGAAGGTAAATGCTGTCACCAGAGTAAAGACTTTACTTTTACTTTAAGAGAACAGTGCCTGTGATGTGAGGAAAAGGGAATAGCAGGAAGAACAGGTGGAGAGCCTGACAGGGACTCTTTAAGATGAGGATGTTGATTGCTGCACTGGGGTGTGGGCATGGGGGGAGCATTGGAGACAGACAGAAGGAGTCAGCTCCAGGACCTGCTTTGCAGAGACTCAGAGGCTGCTGATGCCTGTATCTGTTCCTTCCCTTTCCTCTTCTTAGTGACAGTTTTCTCCTCCACCTTTCAGGCTATAGTCTGTCCTCAAGCTTCTGGTGGTTCTGGTCACTTTTCATATCCCTGTTCTTGGGAGAGAAAAGCTGAGTGGGCTTTTTGTGCCTGGGTGAGGCTGTCTCCTTCAGTGCTCCTCTGGTGTTCACTGGGTGAGACCCACAAGGATCTGAGGTGGTTGCTTTGGGTAGCTTCACATCTACACAAAAGCATCCTTCAGACTCCTACCTGGATGTCCTGAGCCTGGCAACCAGCATACTCAGAGCTGAGGAGCAGGAGGATGAGGTGGGCTCAGCCTATAGGCTTTCACTTGGGTTCTGCTTTCAGTGAGCTTCTCACCCCCACCTCACCTATGCCTGTGAGTATAAGTTCACAGCCTTATTTTTTACTTTCCCATCTTGTGCAAAGCTGGTGTGGAAAAGGGGTCAGTTACTCTCCTTCTATAATTTAACTTCTACTTTGGGGGATTTGACAGCCATTTCTTCTATTTCACTTTCCAGCCTCATTTCTCAACTCTACCTTTTGAGAGTGTCAATGTACCCAATGCCAGAGTCTTTTCTAAGCACAAATCTGATGCTTCTAGTGAAGTCTTCATGTTTGCTGGATCTTGGGGTTCATTTGTCTCTGGTGATAAGGTTTAATTTATTCTATGTTCACTTCCTCATTGTAATAGCCACATACAGTTTTTGTCAACAGTAGAAAAAATAAATAATAACAAATACCTGCAGAAGAATACTATCTAGCAACATGAACAACCAAATGCAAAGATATGGGTAAATTTCACAATATAATGTTAAGTTAAAGAAAGAGTTATGCTGTACAAATCCATTGATATAAAACTCAAGAACAGGCATTCACAGTGTGGGTAATCAGGACAGAGGTTAATCTTGGGAGGGATAAACACTGGAATGGGACAGGAGGGATTCTGCTAATGTTTGGTTTCTTTTTCTGGGTGTTGTTAAAATGGGGCTAAATGAGGTTTTTTAAATAATTTTTCATCTTGTGAAAAATCAACAGTACATAATTTTGCACTTTCTGGCATGTATGTTATATTTCAATAAAATGTAAAATTTAGTGTGTCTTTAGTATTTTTAATTGCAAGACACCCTGGAAGGATGTTAGATCACTTTGGAATTCTTTCATCAACTAGTCTTCCTGGAAGAAATGGGTACTGTGGTCCTGGAAGGATTAATGTCCTTTTCTCAGGGAAGCAGGTGGTAGACAGGGGATCAGATCAGGGTGATCTTCCATTAATGACCCACAGATCTCCATCATGTACTCAATAGGCCAGCACCAATGACTCAGCAGACCACACATCATTAAAGACTCAAGGTCATTGAGCAACAGACCTTATTTCACATCTACCTTTACCCTGCATCTTATAAAAAACAGACCGAAACACTAAGTGAAAAGACCCCATTGCTGACAAACCCACCACTGACCTAATACATCTCACATCTCTGAAACTCCTGCCCCCTCCTCCAGACCACATAAATCCATCACAGAAACTTCAACTTCCCCGTCATTTAGCTTACAAACTACCCATCTCTCACCCTGCAGATCACTGATCAGAAACTCCACAAGCCAAGCCTTTACATGCCTACCCATGGGAATAGAGTGCTCCTTTATCCAAAATATATTAACTTAATGTAATTGAATTTAAGACAGAAATAAAGAAGAACACATTGTTAATTTCAGTGTTTCTATGAGTTTCTTAGAGAGCATCTTGAGATAACTGTTGTTTCTTCTCCTCATGTGCAATTGATGGAGCCTTGTCATTTACACCACCATGTCAGGGCTCTTAAAGGATAAACTGGTACCTGAATGTGGATGACCTGATGCAGAGGTACTGCCCATATCCACAACAGTGTTTTGTTGAGGCTGGAGAATAATGGAATCCTAGTGTACATAAGAGGGGAAACAAAATATTTAAATTAGGTTTCCAGAAAATATTTTATCATCTATCATAAAGACTCAACTTATGGTTTTCTGGGTTCCTTCTCTTCTATGTGTTATTTAATATTATTTACCTACAGTTTCTGCTTAGTAACAAACCAAACATGGTTCCTATTGGTCAGGGCACCCAGAGGCCACTAGCCTTAGAAACCATTGGCTCAGCTTGCTGTCTTTCTCTGCCTGCCCAAGATTGCTGAGACCCCACCACTGCATCGCCAGGGAGACAAGATTTTGCCTAGTAGCAGTGACTTACACTTGCCAATGGCCACTCAGTCTGTTGCCTGTTGTGGAACTGGCCTGGTTTGAGGTCAATCCCTACCACAGACAATCAGGACTAATCTTTCCATCATGGCTTAAGCCTGTGTCCACTTCAGGGGTCTGTTCTGGGTGGGGGTCAGAGCTGATGCAGAAGATGGAGAGGGTCCAGGGGAGAGGTTGAGCACCTACATAGAATCAGATGACCCTGCAGAGCTGTGGAGAGACCCCCATTCTCTGTGTGAATTCTGGAAAAAATGGACTCCCATGGTGGGGGTTCCACTCATGGGTGCCCCTCTAAGTGAGGTGAAGGGTTCTGGCCAGAGTGTGTCTGTGAAACATGTGCTCATAGAGGTAGGGTATGTCTGGGTTTGGGTACATGTTTTAAATTCCAGGGAAGTTAGGTGGTGGGTGACTGGGCAACTAGTGTAGCTGGGAGCCTTGGTGATTTTCTAATTTCATCCCCAACTTTAAGGATACCAGAATTTACCTTTTCAATGACATTTACTCCTTTATTTACCTGCTGGGAAACTGAGTGGCATGGGCCCCCAATAGGCCAGTGGTGCCCTTCCTTATTGCTGGGATCTGGGCTTCTGCCTAGTAACAGGTCATTTGGGGTTCTCATCAGCTGTGCCTAAATGTATTTAATAATAATTATAATATCCCTTAATAATTTGAAGGGTGAATGATTGGCAGGTATTTAGTTCAGCTTAACTCACATAAGGAGTAATCATTTATATTATTTAACTTTTTATTTTGGAATAATTTGAAGCTTAGTGAGAAGTTAGTGAAGGCCTCAGTGAAAATAACTGTACAAAAACCCACTTGCCTTTCACTCATATAAGGTAAAAAATTTAACATTTTAGAATCTTTGCTCTATGTCTCCCAAACTCTCACTATTTTTTTTTCTTGAACTTTCTAAGCAAGTTACCAAACTGCTGCCTCATCAATCCCAACTATGTTAGTGTTTGTCAGCCAAATAAAGAACTCTCCCACATTTAAATAAAAATCACCCATAATTGTGGTGAACAAATCAACTCATCAATGAAGTCTTGTGAATTTCACTGATAGTGGTGGAACAGGGGTTGGAAACAAGAATTGTTTTATGACCATCATAACATTCTACTGCTATTACATAAACACATGGAGAGATCGAGTACGAATGCTAAGAGGACTTTGAGTATATTTTATGGTGCAAGGCACTGTTCTAAGTGTGTTTCCTTTATAAAGGTGTGCTCTCTGCATGACAACCACATGAGAAATGTATTAAAATTCAGAGTTTACAGAGGAAGATGCTGTGATACAGAACATAAGGCAGAACACCAAATAGATGAGACTGGCCTCAGAGGCCTTGGAGGCTGGAGATGGCTGGAGATGGAAATATGGACATCTTCAGCTATAGACAGATATGTACTTAATGAGGTAAAATAGACAGTGTGTACAGTGAATAGAGGACTGAGAATGGATTCCTAGAATGCTTGGATCTTTTAGAATCCTGTCAGATAAACTGGAGCTGTGTACTGTTACATCCTAGGTCATGGACATTCAGTCATGAAAGTGAAAAGTAACAACTTATGCCCTCTGCCCTCTCTTTAACAACTTATATATCTGATAATTTTTGATAATGCTATTATTGCCACCTGGCTATTTTTTTTCCCCTCCAAAATTAGAAGTAAGCAAAGGCACATAGTATAATGCCTTCAGATAATTAATGTTTACTCATTTCTATATATCTGTAATGTAAAGCTTGAGTGGTACTAAGATTGTTGTTTTTGCTTGAAGATTTTGTGCATTTAAACTCACATCCAAAATAAGTGATTTCTGTGCTTGCACATCCTACAGTGAATGGCAGGGTAGGGATGTCTCTCTCCAACTAAAGTTAAGGATGACATATTTATGTGTGCAGCATCTAACTTATTTTTTTCTACCACTTCATCATACAACCTCCTTTCTTACTTTAATGAATTCTAAAGTATATTTAGAATAGTCTCAATTTCCTTATTCTTGTTTTCACTGGTGAAAATAAAGAGAGCTGTTTAATGTTAATAATCCCAACATATTCATTAATTCACTCATTTATTGATTAATTCATTTGAGCAATATTTTAACACTTCTGAGTTGCCAGACATTATTCCAGAAATACACTGGCAAACAGAACAGACAAACTTCTATCCTAATGTAACTTCCATTGGGTTGAAGAGGTGAGTGACCAATAAGCAGAACCTCCTGACCAGGATCCTCTTATCACTGTGCATCTGGTATAAGTAAAATATTTAAAAACATTGAGGTCGTTGTATGTGAAAAACAAATTTCACTTTTCTTTCAGTTTATTGTTTTTATCTGTTGCCCTGTTGGAGTTTATCTTTTAATAAAATGATGCAGATGACAGTAAGATACAAAGCAATTCTTACTGTGGGAGCCTGACATATACCCTTGGTAGAGGTGTGAATGGGGGAGTAAGAGACAATTGGGCACCATATTCAGCTAAAGTTTAGTAAATTCAGTGGGATAAAGTATAATCCTATGAGCAACTAAACTTTGAACCTGTCCAAGTGAGAAAAAGGCTGGTAGCCACCATCTTAACTCCACACCTGACATGAGGGGAAGTGGGCTGACTGAAACTCACAGTGCTGGTAGAGACCAGCTTCTTTCCACCTAGATCAGACTGCTGCTCCAGCCTAAGCCCCAGGCCCACCTGGAGCAGGGAGGAAGCTGGGGGGAGTTGCACCAGCCTCTCTGGAAAATTACAGGCCACACCATGGAGGTCAGTGATCATCCTACTTTGGCAGCACAAGCCACACTAGGAGCTATTCTGTGGCAGGAATTGGAAACTCCATTTCCAAAAAACAGGGGAGGAAGATATGGTTGGCCAGTGATCTCAGCTACTGATTAGTAAATTTGGTTGGCTAAAATATAACCCAAAGAACAGCTAAAGTTTGAACCTGTCCAAGTCAGAAGGAGGCCAAGAGCTGCCATTTACCCCAGTATGACGGCAAGCCAGGCTGACTGAATATCAGAACAATGATAGAGACTGGTTTCTTTCACCCAGATTGGCCTGCAGCCCTGGACTAGGCTTCACCCCCAACTCTAGAAGGAAGGATGCTGGAAGGCCCTACACCAGCCTATATAGGTAACTGCAGGTACACTGGGCTTGCACAGACTGAATATTCAGAAGTCTACTGGGGCAACTTCAGTCATCTTGGACCTGCTCTGCATAGATTGCTGCCCACGCTTACAACTCCATCCCTGCTCTAGACAGTGGAGAAAAAGGCAAGAAGCTTTATCAGTTTCTCTCAGCAACTACAGTCTAGGCCTGCATGGGCTAGATTATTTCACACAAGTGTGGCTCTGTCACTACCCCTGGCAAGAGAGAAAGTTGGGAGAAGCTTCCTTGGTTCTTGTGGCAATGAGGGTAGCCTGTCAAACCCACCCAGCTCAGGCAGAAAAGTCCATTCAACAAATGATGCTGAGAAAACTGGATATCCATAACAAAAGAAGTAAAGAGGACCACTATCTCACACCTTATACAAAAAATTAACTCAAAATGAATCATAAACCTAAATATGAAAGCAAGAACCATAAAGCCTCTAGAATAAAATGTAGGAAAATATCTTCAAAACCTGATGGTAGGTGGTGGATTCTTAAAGGAGATAGGAGGACTGAGATGGACAACTGATATTTAATGTATATAGAAGTTTTAATTAGCTTTACTGTAAAAGTGTTGAAATGTACAGAGTTGATGGTAACACATTATAGTGAGTAACAGCTGATTTATAAATGGGAATGTGGCTGAAAATGGTAATCTAGGGATGTAAATGCCAAATGACAGAAAGCTAGAATATAGTCTAGGGTCTGAATAGCACAGTAAACACAGAGGTGGATGAGAATTGTGGTTGATTGTACAGATGCATGAGTGTCCTTTTTGAACTAGACAAGATGTACATCACTATTGCAGGGTGGTGGGAATGTGGAGAAGCATGGGAAAAATACAACTGGAGTGAACTATGGACTGTGGTTAACAGTAACAATGTAATATTCTTGCATCTATGCCAAATATGTACTGTGTTGCAAAAAAGGGAATATGGCTTTTTAGCCATTTGTATTTCTTCCTTGGAGAAGTGTCTTTTCAGGTCACTTGCCCATTTTTTATATGGGTAGTTTGTCCTTTTATTTTCGAGGTGAAGGATTTCTTTATATATGCAGGATATTAGGCTCCTATCAGATATATGGTTGCCGAATATTTTTTCCCATTGGGTAGGTTGCCTTTTTATTTTCTTAATAACATCCTTAGAGGTGCAGAAGTTTTTAATTTTGAGGAGATCCCATTTATCAATTTTTCCTCTTGCTGCTCATGCTTTGGCTGTGAAGTTCATGAAACCATTTCCAATTACAAGGTCCTGTAGATGCTTCCCTACATTATCTTCCAAGGTTTTTATGGTTTTGGCTCTTATATTTAGATCTTTGATCCATCTTGAGTTGATTTTTGTATAAGGTGTGAGATGGTATTCTTCTCTCATTCTTTTGGATATGGATATCCAGTTCTCCAAGCACCACTTGTTAAAGAGGCCACTCTCTCCCAGCTGAGTGGGTTTCGTGGCCTTGTCAAATATCAGATGACTGTATATGCGAGGATCTATATCAGAACTCTCAATCCGGTTCCATTGGTCAGTAGGTCTATCCTTGTGCCAATACCATGCAGTTTTGATCACTGTAGCTTTGTAGTATGTTTTAAAGTCAGGTAATGTGATACCTCCAACTTCATTTTTCTTTTTCAATGTGTCTTTGGCAATTCGGGGCCTCTTACCTCTCCAAATATATTTTGTGGTTAGTTTTTCCAGTTCCTTAAAAAATATAGTGTTGACTTTTATTGGGATTGCATTAAATCTGTAGATTAGTTTGGGTAGGATAGACATCTTGATGATGTTTAATCTTCCCATCCATGAACAGGGAATATTTTTCCATTTATTTAAGTCTTCTTTGATTTCCTTTAACAGTGTTGTGTAGTTTTCTGTATATAAGTCCTTTACATCTTTAGTTAAATTTATTCCTAGGTATTTGATTCTTTTGTTTTCTATTGTAAATGGTATTTTTTTCCTGATTTCCTCCTCAGTTTGCTCGTTATTGGTGTATAGAAATGCTACTGATTTTTGAGCTTTGATCTTATAGCCTGCAATATTACTGAAATCCTTTATAAGTTCTAGAAGCCTTGTTGTCGATTTCTCAGGGCTTTCTATGTATAGGATCATGTCATCTGCAAATAATGAAATTTTTACTTCTTCTTTTCCAATCTGGATGCCTTTTATGTCCTTTTCTTGTCTCAGTGCTCGTGCAAGTACTTCTAAGACAATGTTAAATAGGAGTGGTGATAGTGGGCATCCTTGTCTTTTTCCCGATCTCAGAGGGAAGGCTTTTAGGATTTCACCATTGAAAATGATGTTAGCTTTGGGTTTTTCATATATACCCTTTATCATTTTCAGAAAGTTTCCATCTATTCCTATCTTTTGTAGTGTTTTTATGAGGAAAGAGTGCTGTATTTTGTCAAATGCTTTTTCTGCATCTATAGAGATGATCATGTGATTTTTTTCTTTCAGTTTGTTTATGTGGTGTATTACATTGATTGATTTTCTTATATTGAACCATCCTTGCATACCTGGGATGAAACCCACTTGGTCATGGTGTATAATCCTTTTGATATGTTGTTGAATGCAATTAGCGAGTATTTTGTTGAGGATTTTAACATCGAGGTTCATTAGAGTAATTGGTCTGTAATTTCCCTTTCTTGTGGTATCTTTATTTGGTTTTGGTATTAGGGTAATGTTGGCATCATAGAATGAGTTAGGCAATATTCCTTCTACTTCTATTTTTTGGAAGAGCTTAAGTAGAATTGGTGTTAACTCTTTCCGGAATGTTTGGTATAATTCAGCCGTAAATCCATCTGGTCCTGGGGTCTTCTTAGTTGGGAGGTTTTTGGTGACTGAGTCTTTCTCTTTACTTGTAATTGGACTGTTGAGTTCATCTATTACTTCTTTCATCAATGTCGGCTGTTTGTGGGTTTCTAGAAACTTGTCCATTTCCTCTAAATTGTCATTCTTGTTGGCATATAATTTTTCAAAGTATCCTCTTATGATACTCTTTATTTCTGTGGGGTCAGTAGTGATATCACCTTGCTCATTCCTTATTTTATGTATTTGCATCTGTTCTCTCTTTTTCTTTGTTAGTCTGGCTAAGGGTTTGTCAATTTTATTGATATTCTCGAAGAACCAACTTTTGGTTTTGTTTATTGTTTCCAGTGCTTTCTTATTCTCTATTTCATTTAGTTCTGCTCTAATCTTGGTTATTTCCTTCTTTCTACTTCCTTTAGGTTTAGTTTGTTGTTGTTTTTCCAATTTCTGCAAGTATACAGTTAGGTCTTCAATTTTAGCTCTTTCTTCTTTTTTAATATATGAATTCATGGCTATGAACTTCCCTCTCAGGACTGCTTTCACTGCATCCCATAGATTTTGATATATTGTGTTGTTGTTTTCATTAGTTTCAAGGTAGTTACTGATTTTTTTGATATTTCCTCTTTGACCCACTGTTTTCCTAAGAGTGTGTTGTTTAACTTCCATATCCTTGTGCCTAACCTGTTTCTCTGGCCCTTAGTGATTTCCAACTTCATTCCGTTGTGGTCAGAGAAATTACTATGTAAAATCTCAATATTTCTGAATTCATTGAGTGTTGTTCTGTGGCCTAGCATGTGGTCTATTTTGGAGTATGTTCCATGTGCGCTCGAAAAGAATGTAAATCCCGCTGTATTTCGGTGTAGTGTTCTGTATATGTCTATTAAGTCCAGTTCTTCTAATGTATTGTTGAGTGCCTTAGTTTCTTTAATGATTCTCTGTCTAGATGTTCTGTCTAATGATGATAGTGGTGTATTGAAGTCCCCTGCTATAATTGTAGAGGCATTTATTTCTCCTCTTAGTTTTTCCAGAGTTTGCCACACGTATTTTGAGGCACCCCGGTTAGGTGCGTAAATGTTGATGATTGTTCTCTCTTCTTGAAAGATTACTCCTTTTACTAATATGTAGTGTCCATCTTTGTCTCTTACTATAGTTTTGCATTTAAAGTCTATTTTGTCTGATATTAGAATAGATACTCCTGCCGTTTTTTGGCTATTGTTAGCTTGTAAAATGATTTTCCAGCCATTCACTTTCAGCCTCCTTGAATCCCTGGGTCAAAGGTGGGTTTCTTGTAGACAGCATATAGATGGATCATATTTTCTTATCCATTATGTCAATCTGTGTCTTTTGATTGGTGAATTTAATCCATTAACATTCAGTGTTATTATTCATAATGATTTTCTTACTTCAGCCATTTTTTCTTTGTGTTAATGTATGTCACATGTTGTTTTGTTTCTCTTTTTGTCTTTTCAGTTGTTTTTATACTCTCCTCCAACTCTCTCTCCCTTGTTTTTTCCTATCAACTTGTAGAGATTCCTTTAGTATTTCTTGGAGTGCTGGTTTCTTCTTGACATACTCTCTTATTTGCTGTTTATCTGTGAATATTTTGAACTCTCCATCATTTTTGAATGTCAGTTTTGCTGGATAGAGAATTCGTGGCTGGAAGTTTTTTTCTTTTAGTGTTTTGACTATGTCATACCACTGTCTTCTTGCCTCCATGGTTTCAGCTGAGAAATCAGCACTTAATCTTATTTTGCTTCCCTTTTATGTGATGGTTTTCTTTTCTCTTGCTGCCTTGAGTATTTTCTCTTTGTCTTGAGCATTGGACATTTTGACAAGTATATGTCTTGGAGTTGGCCTGCTGTGGTTTATACTATTTGGGGTGCACTGTGCTTCCTGGATCTGCACATCCATCTCTCTCAATAGCATTGGGAAGTTTTCAGCCATTATTTCCTTCAACACTCCTCTTCCCTTTCCCTTCTCTTCTCCTTCTGGGATGCCCATAATGCATATGTTTGTGCATTTTGCATTATCGGTTAATTACCTGAGTCCATGCTGGGTTTTTTCTATCTTTTTGTCTATCTGTTCTACAATCTCTTTAATTTCAGCTGTACTGTCTTCCATATCACTAATTTTTTCCTCTGCCTGTTCAAATCTGTTGTTATGTGAGTCCACCCTCTTTTCCATTTCTTGGCTTGTGCCATTGTTCACCATCATATCCATTACCTTTTTAGGCATGTTTGCTATTTCTTCAGTATGTTCTCCCAGTGTCTTCTTTATATCCTTAATCTCTTAATCTTTAAGTTGGTTCATGATATTTGTTTGGATAGCTTTCATTAGTTGTTCAATGTTCTGCATTGCTTCCTGGTTTTTATTTTGTGTATTGAACTGGTCAATGTTTTCCAGTTTCTCAGAGTCATTTGTATTTTTCCATTGCCCTCTGGTCATCATATTATCTTGATGGGTTTGTTCAGTTGATTAGCTTTTCTCTATGCTCTAGAGTTTTATTTAGCTGTTGGTTCTGCGTGTGAGTTAAGTTTTCACTTTTGCAGTTTTTCTTCTTGTTTTATTTCCTTGCTTCTTTCTATGTTCCCTTGAAGGCAAAAGGTTAGGACCAGAGGAATCAAAAGATGTAAGGAAGGCATAAGGATAATAGTAATATTGATAAAAGTCAGAAGAGGCACAAAATGAGACTTAATGAGATGAATATTTAACTTGTGTAGGCAGTGTAGAGTACCAGGAAAAAAAATGGAGTTCCTACAATGGACTGGGAAAACAAATGTAGGAATATATATATAGTGATTTAGAAGGCTAGAATTATGAGGAGGGAGAGAAATAGTAAAGAAAGGTCTGAATGGAAAAAGTTAATAGTAATTTAAAAAAAAGAAGAAAACAAAATAGATGGAATAGAAATTGACACCCTTGAGTTGTGGGTCTATGAAAAAATGTTGTATCTAAGAGCCACAACAGAATACAGAAGGCAGAAAGATGCAGGAAGGATAAGCAATAGTTTGTAATACAAAATCAATATTTACAGCGAGTGGGAAATTATTGAAAAAGAAGCACAACAAAGAAGTGACATGCTAGCAGCACCTAATTTTTAAAAAATGGAAGAAAAAAGAAAGGAGGCAGGAAAGAGGAAAGAAAAGCAAGGGACCAGAAAGAAACAAAGAAACCAAAGATCCACACAGGCAAGCAGTCAAACAGAGCTAAGGGGGGTCAATGATTTCCCTAGGGTCCACGTGGATCCTTCCTGCCTACTTGTGTTTATCAATCAATTTCCCCACAGGGTTCTATATGCAAGTCCTGAAGCAGCTTTTAGGTATTAAACTAAATTAAAAAGAATTTATTTTTCATTTGTTGAAGTGACCTTCTCACTTTTTTTTTTATTTTAATTTTTATTTTTTAGCGAAATGCAGGACCCAAAATAATTCCTCTTCTAGACCAACCCCCTTATGGAAGGACCCTAGCTGGGCCCGTGGAAATTAATCAAGCAAGTCCCACTTCCTGGACTCCCCAGGGTAGCTGTAGCTCTGATATTAATCAGTGCAGAGTGCTAAAGATGGCGGATTCCACCCCTTCTGGAGCCGAGCTCGAGTGTCACCTGGCTGCTAAGCAAATCAGTTTGAGTGCAGATTTGCGTCTGCTCTCAGCCTGATGCTGGTTCAGGTCCGCTTATCTGCTCCCCAAAGCTATGGTGCAGTGCAGGCAGCCAGATATATGTCTAAAAATAAAAAAATACCCTTCCCTGTCCTTCAACAGAACCCTCCCACTTTTGGGAAGTGTCCCTTCTTCCTGGCTCCACAGCAGCCCGGGTCTTATCCCTGGGTCGTTACGGAAATCAGCTCCGTCCCCCCCCGACCAGAATCCCCACTCCGGTTCACCAGGTGCCAATTGCTCATTTGTTCTGTTCACGCAAGATCCAAGGGGCGCCAGGCAGCTAGATCCCCAGAAAATAAAACTTTCTCGGCTGCTCGCGGCTCCGAGTGGCCATTTTATTTTATATTTTCTCCCTAACTGCAGCACTCAGCCATCTGTGCCAACCCCCACCGGCTGCCTTAAAACTCACGAATCTCCACCGTTCCGTCCACGCCGTTGATCCGTGCAGATAGATCTCTCCATCATTTTTGAATGCCAGTTTTGCTGGATATAGAATTACATGGCTTCAAGTTTTTTTCTTTTAGTACTTTGATTATGTCATACCCCTGTCTTCTTGCCTCCATGGTTTCAGATGAGAAATCAGCACTTAATCTTATTGTGCTTGTATGTGATGGTTCTCTTTTTGCTTGCTGCCTTGAGTATTTTCTCTTTGTCTTGAGCATTGGACATTTCCACAAGTATATATCTTGGAGTTGAGATTTATACTGTTTGGGGTGCACTGTGCTTCCTGGATCTGCACATCCATTTCTCTCAATAGGGTTGGGAAGTTTTCAGCCATTATTTCCTTCAACACTGCTTTTGTTCCCTTTCCCTTCTCTTCTCCTTCTGGGATGCCTATAATGCATATGTTTGTGCATTTTGTGTTATCGTTTAAATCCCTGAGTCCCTGCTGTATTTTTTCTATCTCTTTGTCTATCTGTTCTACTATCTGTTTGATTTCAGATGTATTGTCTTCCACATCATTAATTCTTTCTTCTGCCTGTTCAAATCTGCTGTTATGTAAATCCAGCATCTTTTTGCTTTCTTGGATTGTGCCATTGATCTCCATCATATCCATTATTTTTTTATGTATGTTTACCATTTCTTCAGTATATTCTCCCAGTGTCTTCTTAATATCCTTAATCTCTTCCTTCACTTCTTTGAGTTGGTCCATATTTGCTTAAAAAGCTTTGATTAGTTTTTTGATATTCTGCATATCTTCCTGTATTTAGTTTGTTCATTGGACTGGTCCGTATCTTCCAGTTTCTCAGTGTGTAATTTAAAAAAAATTTTTTGTTGCCCTCTAGTCATCATTTTATCTTGGTAGGTTTATTTGATTTAGTAGCTGGTGGGTCTGTGTGTGTTAAGTTTTCTCTTTGACACTTTGTTCTTATTTTATTTTCTTGCTTCTTTCTATGTTCCCTTGAAGGTAAAAGATTAGGGCCAGAGGTATCAAAAGATGTGAGAAAGGAAGAAGGATAATAGTAATATTGATAAAAGTTAGAACAGGGGCCATATAAGACTTAGTGAAATGATTATTTAGATTATGTAGAGTAATAGGGGAAAAAGTGGAGTACTTACAATGGACTGGGAAACCAAATAATGATTTAGAAGGCAAGAATGATGTGGAGGGAGAGAAATAGTAAAGGAAGGGCTGAAAGGAAAAAGTTAATATTAATAAAAATTTAAGAATACAGAATAGATGGAATAGAAAATGACATCCTTAAGTTGTGGGCTAATGAAAAAACGTGGTATGTAAGAACCACAACAGAAAGCAGAAGGCAGAAAGATGAAGGAAGGAACAGAGATAGCTTGGGAGACAAAATCAATATAGACAGAGAATGGGAAATCACGGAAGAAGAAGCACAGCAATGAAGAGACAAGCTCACAGCACCTAATTAAAAAAGAAAAAGAAAAAGAAGGGGTGGTGGAAAGAGGAAAGAAAAGCTAGAGACAACAATCCACAGAGAAAAACTGAAGAACCACACAAGCAAGCAGTCAAATGAATCTAAGGAAAAACATGTTCCTTCTTGGGCCCTTGTGGAACCTGTCAGCCTGCTTGTGTTTATCAATCAATTTCCCTGCAAGGTTCTATCTGCAGGTTTTGAGGCAGATTTTAGTTATTAAACTAAATTAAAAAGAAAAATGCATTTTTTATTTTTTAAAGTGACTGTCTTTTTTTTTTTTTTTGTGAAATAACAGACCCAAGAGAAGTCCTCTTTTACACCATCCCCTTCACTGAGGGGACCCTAACTAGGCTTGTGGAAACTAATCAAGCACTTCCCACTTCCTGGCCTCCCCAGGGAAGCTGAAGCTCTGATGCTTTTCAGTGCAGAGTGATGAAATTGGCTGACTTTGCTCCCTCTGGAGCCAAGCCTCAGTGTCTCCAGGTTGCTGGCTAAATTGAGCTTCCTCAGTAGATTCACCTCTCCCCTCAGCCTGGCACTGCTTCAAGCTGGCCTATCTGCTCCCCAAAGCTATGCGGCAGTCTGGGCAGCCAAATCCACAGAAAGGAAACCCCTCTCCACCTTCTGTCAGAACCCTCCTACTCTTGGAGAATGCTTCCTCTCCCTGGCTTGCTGGCGGGAGTTGGGGCATATCCCTGGTCAGCTAGGTAAATCAACTTCCTCAGCAGATTCACTATTCCCCTCTCCCTAGTGCTCATTTAAGCCAGCTATTTTGTTCTCCAAATCTGCAAGGGGTTTCAGACAGCAAAATCCACAAAAAGAAAACCTCTCTCAACCTTTTGCCAGAACCCTCCCACTCTCGGAGAACACTCCATCTCACTGGGTTGCTGGTGGGAGTTGTGGCTCAAACCAGCCTTTTTCCCTGAGGGTGGGGATAAGCCATCTGTGTTAACCTCCATGGGCAGTCTTACAACTCATAAATCTCTACTGAGCAATCCATGCCATCGAGCTGCCTCCAGATATATGTCTCAAGATTCTCACTCCATGTGCCCACAGCACAGACCCCCAGGCAGAACTCTGTCCCCAATCAGCTATCACATCAAGAGGTGACATTTGAATTCATGTAAATGGAGGAATCCCTAGGTGAAAACTTCCATGCCCATGACACGGATCAGGGAATCTCTGCTCCTCTTCTTTGCCCTCAATCTGTACTCTAATTTCATGAATAAGCTCTGCATTAGAATCATTCCATAGGAAAATATGTAAAGACTGGAAAAGTTGTTTTTATTTTTCTTTTTTTAGGTCCTAGAATTCATAGAAATCTCCATGACATCATTAGCTAAATACAAGTATATAGAACAGATGCCTTAGAGTCTAAATTTCAGTGATATCACGTTAAAACATTCAAAATTCAGGTTTCAAAAGAAAAATACAAAGCATACAAAGAAGCAGGAAGCAATGACTCAGGTAAAGGAGAAAATGAAAACAATAGAAACCATCCATGAAGAGTAATATACCTGGAAAACAGAAAACAAAGACTTATTTTTAAATGGTCCTAAAAAAGCTCAAAAAGCTAAATGAAAACATGGATTAAAAGGAAAGGAAGGAGAGCCAATGTGGCCCAGTGGTTGAACATCCGCTTCCCACAAAGAAAGGCCCAGATTCAATCCCCATCCCATGTCCTTATAAATTAAAAAAGTAAAGGAAATCAGGAATACAATGTATGAACACAAAAGGAATATCAATAGAGAGATTGGAAATATGAAAATGAAGCAAACAGTGCTGAAAGCATATTAACAGGAATTAAAATCCCCTAGAGTGATTCAACAGCACATTGTTGTGGACAGACAAAAGGAGAAATGAACATTAAGACAATAGAAATTATTCAGTCTGATGAGCAGGAAGAAGAAAAAATGAAAAAGTAACAGAGTATGAGGAACCTCTGAGACATCTGGGAGTCCTAGTAGGAGGAGAGAGAAAAGGGCAGGAAGAATATTCAATGAAATAATGGCTGAAAATTTCCCAAGTTTAACTAAATCATATTAGAAACCTCCAAATGGTCAACGAACTCCAAGCAAGGTAAATCCCAAATATTCTTAAACCATGGCATATTATAAAGAAAATGTTGACTGCAAAAAATATGCAGAGATTTCTGAAAGCTGTGAGATAGAAGCAATATCTCACATGAAAAGAAGCTTCAGTAAGATTAAATGCTGACATTTCATAGGAAACCATGGAGTGAAGAAGGCATTAGGATGATATATATTTAATGTGCTGAGAGCAAAATATTGCCATACCCAGGAAAGCTGTCTTTCCAAAATGAGGGTGACATTAAAGACAAACTGTGATAAAGAATAACAGAGGGAGTTTGTCAACTCTAAATCAGCCTTAGAGTAGACTGCAGATTATAAAGTATTGAAAGGAAAGGACAGTTAACAATAGATTAATAGGTCAAAGTCATGTGAAAAAATAAAGATCTCCAAACAGGACAATGATACGGGTTAAAATAAATGACAGTATTAATTAATTGTGGGTTTGTAACTCCACTTTTTACTTCCAGTAAAATATAAAGGGCAAATTCATAAAATGTAATGATAGTTCTGTGGTATTGGACCTGTAATATATAAACATGTAATTTATTACAAGAAATGCCTAAATTTGGAGGGAAGAGGTTGATATATAATACTGAAGTTAAGTCGGTATGTAAGCAAACAAGACTGTTACATATTTAGAATATTAACTTTATGCCTCGTGAAAACTACAAAGACAATATAAGAATATACAGGTGCAAACAGACACCAATTAGAGTATAGATTGCCAGGGATGTGGAGTGAGGTACTACAAAGGTGCATTGTGGGAACATAGGCTCAGGACACAAAAGAAACTTTCTGTAAATGATACCTTTATTGAGGAGAATAAGAAGCCCAGAAAGAGTGAATCCTCTTGCCACTCACATAGCACAAAAATACAAAAGAGCAGAGGAAGTATTCTGATTGCAGCTGGTTTCCCAATGTTGCTGATAACTGCTCTGTGTTGGTTTGATAGATAACAGCTTAGCATGCCCCGTTTCACTCCAGAGAAGAGAGCCCAATCCATAATGTCTGAGTGTGATTTTTATCCAACTCGGTTTAAGGGGGACCTGCTACTGAGAATTCCTTTTCTGAAGGCATTTGGGGCTGCTAGTTCCTGGTTTCTGGGCTTAAAATCTGGTAAGGCCTTTACATTAGACTTAACTTCTTCTCCATATGTGGAATGGCACACAATAGAAAAAGATGTGGAGGTAGTAGAAAGCTGGGGTATGACCATTTATCATGTGTTTGTGACTTTTACAGAGAAAGTGGTGGGGGTATATGAAGTCTAGACAATGGACCCTAAAAGATGTCTGTGATTTCTCTAGAAAGGTGTAGGGTGCAGAGGGATAGGGAGGTAATACCCTTTAGATATAGGATTTTTATGTGAGATGAAAGGAAAGTTCTAGTAATGGAAGTGGGTGACAATACACCAATATTGTGAATATGATAAATCCCACTGAATGATATGGTTTTAATAGGTTGTGATGGGAAAGTTTACATTGTTTATATTCCTCCAATTAAAAAAGGAGAAAGTGCCACTAAAGAATCAATGACAACTAAATGCAATACATGATCATAGAAGAGATCTAACAAGGAAGTAGAAAAGTTTCAAAATTTTATTATTGAAACGTAGGGAAAAAATTGTATATTGACTGCAATATTTACATAATGTTAAATTTCATGAACATGACAACTACACTTATACATGGCAATAGTAAATGTTCAAAGAGCATGATGTATACAACTTATACTGAAATGTTCACAAATTGATAGATAAGATAAGCAAGCAGACAGACAAATGGATGGACTGATAGATGGATAGATAGAATGATATGGAATTTGTGGCAAAATGGTAAACTTGGTAAATTTTAGTATCTGGGGGGTTTAGGGTTATGTTGGAGTTCTCTGTGTGTTTTGTGGTTATTTTTGTAAATTTTCCATAAGTTAAAAAGTATTTCAAAATAGAGATTTTACAAAAATAGAGTGACATAGAAATAATCATTTTATAATAAATCTTTGTTGACTAAATTGATGAATGATGATAAATTTTTATAAGTGTGAATCTGTGCATGAAATTATGTGCACAAAAAAAAGGATTTATGATATTTCTTTCAATAAACAAAACTCTATAGCAGAGATCCTTACTTACAATATGTGGAAAACTTAACCTTATTTCTCTTTATGATATCCTCCCAAACTCAAAGATCAACAATGATTCATGGGATTTAAGGAAAGTCATAAACATTGGATAAAGTCTGAAATTACAGACTGGTCTCCTAGACAATGGAAATGTTTATTTGTGGTCTTAGTATTGAAGTTAAGGCAGCATAGATTCAGGAAGCAGCCCAAATTGTGTCCCTTATTGAAAATTTCAAGAAAGGGTTTTTAAAGAGAAAGATGGGGATTTCATAAGTATTTTGTAAAGAATTGAAGTTGGTGTATATTTGGATATCTTCAAATGTCCTTCATGTTAAAGAATTTACTCATTTATTTTTTAGTTGTTTTGTGGCATCAGATGTCTTCAGAAGCATTGTTGTCTTTGATTTTATATACCTTTTCAGTTTGTTATAACTGACTGAGACACACATAAGAATAACATTATTATTATATCCATATTCATATTATTTTGAGAATAATTGATAGTTTGATCAAAAATCAAAGGAATTCCTTGTATTTAAAAAGTAAAATATCAAAACATCAGCAATATTTTATCAATGCATAATCATATTTCATCAATGCATTCAGTCCTATGTTATTAATCCTTGTTCTGCTCAATCTTGTGATAGTAATTTTCATGAATTTCTTAGCTTCTCATCAGATTTTTTGCAATGTTGACTCAGTCCCATGTGATAGTGTTATAGTTCTTTAAAACAAGGTAAGCTGCTGACCCACTCCTTTCTACAAGTCTCTGTGACAGTTTATTTTTGAAGGTGAAGAATTTCACTCTGTAGCTGATCGCAGTGTTTTCAGGAAAACATTAGAATAAAAGAAAAAATTATATGTGTATTAAAAGAGGCTTAAAACATAAAAAGATAAAGAATGGTTATGGTTAATTTATTATTGTTTTATAAAAGGGAAATATCTAATGAGAGTTGTTTATGAAATAAAGTATGTTTGTGACATGTACCATATTTTTATAGTAACTCAAATTATGCCTGGTAACATTATATTGTTGTTTACTAAAAGGCTGATTATTAACAGGATATTTTATGAACAATGAGGGCATTGACAAATCTTTAGGAACTATATACAACTTCTGCAATACATATATATTAACATTTATGAATTAGATATAACATTTATATAAAAACCCAACAGTAAAGGTTGGAAAATCCTTTTAGGCGGACAATATTTTAATTTGACAGTATGTCTTATTCTTATTAAATAAATATTTTAGCACCTCTTTTTATGGTGAAAACACAAATTGTTTTTGATTTTCCAGAGGACAACTGGATGACCCCAAAGACAGTTTGAAACAGAAGGATATTATTTTGCATTTTATTAAAGCAGAAAACATGTTAAAAAGTTTTCAGGAGGGTTGAACTATTGGACAAATGGGATGAGAAGTCACTATGACACAATACGTAGCTCTTTTATTTAATTAAAGTGGCAATAAAATATTTCAAAAGTAAATATAGGAGATAACATGATTATAAAAACTTATTTTCATAAAATTGAGAAGACCTATTTCTTATAAACAACTAAGTAGATAGTAAAGTTAAAAAATTACAGGAAGTCATATTGGTAGGAACTTTGGGGGAACATAATGGAGTAGGGAGATCCAGGACTTCATCTGCTCTCAAAAATAGCAATGAAACAGTCAGCAACTGGTGAAACAACCCTTCTGGAGTTCAGGAGGCTTGAAGAATACTGAGCATCATCCAGGGAAGAGAGGGATGAAGAGGCTGATAAACATTATTAAAGAACTTTTAGTAGCACTCTCTATGTGGCAACTGCCAGTTGTCATCCACGACTCAGGGCATGAATCAGATGAAGAAGAGCTGACAAAGTTTGATCAATTAAACTACCTATCCTATAGGATATTCTAAATGTGTAGAATAAGTTGAAAAAGCATTTAAAGAAGAGCCATAACACAAAGCCAATTAACAATAAAACCATAAGCAAGAGAGAAAAAAAAATGACTTTTAGAGTAAACTCATCAAGAAAATAAAATGCTTAGATATTAGGAAAACATTTAAGCCATACTAAGAAACAGGGAGATATGGCCGAGTGAGTGGAAAACAGTACAACTTCTGAGGAGTCAGAGAATTTGGAAAAATGAATCAAGTATTTTCAAACAAATCTCCTCAATCAATTCAATGAGATAAGGGAAAATATGGCTAATTAAATAAAGGATATAAAAAAAACATCAACTGCTCGTCCCCTCCCTGCCCCAAAAGTGTCTAGTGGCCACTGGCTCCACCTCATTGTTATAATTTCTTCCATTGTTAGAATCACCATATGTGAACAACAGAATACCATCAAGTCCACTCTAGTCCATAGTTCTTCCCCCAATCTTGAGGGGACTGGGATGGTGATGTCCACTCCACCTCCAAGTGAGAGAGGGCTTATATCCCATGGATATGGTGGGTGGGGTGATCCTGCCTGCAGATGCAGGCCCTCTCCATTCACTGGGATGGCCACTGTCCATCGTTGTCTCCTCGCCAGGTGACTTGGATGAGTCCATTGAGCTGTAGGGTAGGAGTTGCAGCTCCACCGAGATGTGGGAGGTGGGCAACATGGGAATCCCAGTGGGTTCCATGTAATATTTTGGGTATCTAAGCACCTCTTAAAATATATTGATATATATATATATATACATAAATAACATTTTTGTAAGCAAATGCACATATATGCATATATATTTATATGTCATTTTGCAAATGTTGGTATGTATTGTTAAAATTTTGATTTTTACCCACAATAAAAAATTAAAAAAAGAAAATAAAAACATCAGGGGAACATAAAGAAGAATTTTAAAATATAAAAACATAAGAGAAATAATGGAATAACAAGACACAATAGAAGAGATATAGTATACACTAAAGGCATACATCCAGCAGATTTGGACAGACAGAATGAAAGAATCAGTGACCTAGAAGATAGGACAATTGAAAACTCGCAGAGAAGAGATAGACAAAAGAATGGAAACAATATTCTATAAGGTCTCAGGGAAATAAATGACAGTAACAAAGTGCACAAACATGTACACTGGGGGTGTCCCAGAAAAAGAAAAGAACAGTAAAAAGGCAGAAAGAATATTTGAAGAAATAATTGCCTAAAATATTCTAACTCATATGAAAAACATAAATGTAGATGTTAAATAAGTGCAACATATTCCAAGCAGAATAAATTCTATTAGAAATACACCAAGACAAAAACTAATCAGCATGCAAAATTCCAAAGATAGAGAATACTGACAGTAACAAGTTATTCATCCTTTACTACATATCTTCAATAAGATTAATACCAAATTCTCATTAGAAACCATGGGGCCAAAAGGCAGTACTGAAAGATAAAAACAGCCAACCAAAATTCTTTATCTATCAAAATTGTCCTGCAGAAATGAGGGTGTGTTTAATATATTCATAAACATAAACTGAGGTTTGCCAACAAGAGACCCATCCTATAAGAAATATTAAAGAGAATTCTACAGGCTGAAAAGAATTGACAGGAGAGAGTTGCTTGGAAGAGAGTGTGGAAATGAAGATTATCAGTAAGGGTAACTAAAAGGAAAAAAGATGGGCAAAAGTCAAAGATATGATGTACAAAAAGCAGAGGATAAAATGGCTGAAGAAAGTACTACATTTACAGTAATAACATCAAATGTTAATAATGGATTAAAGTCCCCAATCAAAAGACCGATATTGAAAGAATGAATTAAAAAGTATGATCCAAATATATGCAGTTTACAAGAGACTCACTTGAGATACAAAAAAAAAAAAAAAAAAAAAAAAGTGAAAGTGAAAGTTTAAAAAAATATGTGTTCCACGCAAACAGTAACCAAAAAAGAGCTGGGGTACCTATACTAATATTGGACAAAATAGACTTTAAATTCAAGGCTTTATAAGAGTAAAGAAGGACAGGATATCGTAACAAAATGGGAAATCTACCAAGAATGAATAACTTTTAGACTTATTTATGCATCTAACTAAGGAGCCCCAAAATACTTGAGGCAAACATTAACAAAACTGAAGGAAGAAGTAAATGTTTCTACAATAATAGACGGAGACTGCAAAACACCACTCTCATCAATAGATAGAACATCTAGACAAATCATCAATAAGGAAACAGAGAAGTAGAATAATATGATAAATGAACTAGACTCCTTGGCTAGAATGACAAAAAACACTCATTTCTCCAAAGAGGAAATATAAATGTTTAAGGTACCTAAAAAGATGTTCTATTTAACTAGCTATTAGGGAAATTTGACTCAAAAAAAAAAAAAAAAAAAAAAAAAAGCCTAATATCATTTCATACATACTAAAATGGCCACTATGAAAAAACAAAAAACGTAGAAAACCCAGAAAACACAAGTATTGGAAAGGACGTGGAGATATAGGAACACTCATACATTTCAGGTGTGAAAGTAAAATGGTACATTTGAGGCATACAGTTTTGCTGTTCCTCAGTAAAATAAATAAAGAATAACCGTATAATCTCACAATCCTGATACTAGGTATATACTCAGAAAAACTGAAAGCAGGGAATCAAATAGAATTTCTTCACACCAATGTTTATAACAGCATTATTCACAATTGTCACAATATGGAAGCAACCCAAGTGTCCATCAACTGACGAAGAGATAAATAAACAAAACATGATATATGCATATGATGAAATATTATTCAGCTATAAAAAGGAATGAAAATAAGATCATAGAAAACATGGCTGAAACTTGGGGACATTTTGTTGACTGAAATAATCCTGGAAGAAATGGACAAATATTGTAACATCTTACCATTATGAACTAATTACAATAGGCATTTGGTGTTAGAATATAAAATATAGGTTACAAGGAGATAGCTTGCAGTTAGGGCATGTGGAGTTGATGCTTAACATGTACAAAATTTCTATTTAGGCTGATGGTACAGGTTTGGAAATGGATGGTAGCAATGGTAGCACATTATTGTGAGTGAAGTCAACAGCACTGAAGTGTAGAGGTGAATGTGCTTAAAAAGGGGAGATTTTAACCACATATACATATAGTATGTATATGTTACTAGAATATAAATTGATGTATAAAGCATAGGATAGTACAATGGTGTACCCTATTGTAGACAAAGGTCTATAGTTAATGAAACAAGAATAAGAGTGTTCTTCCATGAATTATTACAAATATAAAATACTTATACCATGTGGTAATAATAGAGTGGTATATGGGGAAAATATACGTGATGTAAATATTGAGTGATTAATGAAACAATTTTAATAAACTTTCATCAATTGTAACAAAGGTGAATACTGTTTGAAATAGTACAATTATATAACAAGTGCTGTCATAAATGTTAATGAATGTTTCAGCCCAATGTAATGTGTTGCTTGTGGGGTGATATATGGGAATCCATTATCTTATGCCTAAATGTATTGTAAGCTCACAACTTCTTTAAATAAAAAAAGATACTGACATTTACTATAATATGTTACCATCAACTCTATCCATTCCCACACTTTGACAGTCAGGCTAATTAAAAATTCTTCATATATTAAGCATTGGTAACCTTTCTCAGCCCTCATCCTCTCTCCTAGTAACCTATACTCCACACATTTATTCTTTTTATTTAGTTCATATTACTGAGACCATACAATAATTGTCCTTTTCTGTCTGGCTTATTTCACTCAGCCTAATTATACCAATTGTATGCTATAGACCATAGTTAGTGGTAATAGTCTGATGATGTTATCTCATAATTTGTACCAAATGTTCCACAACAATGAAATGTGTTGGTGGAGGGGTGTTGTGTGGGAATTCTACCCATTATACATAACTGTTTTGCAAGTACATAACTTCTCTGATAAAAATATATTTAAAATTTTGAAAAAGTTGTCTTTAAAATCTAAAAAGTTATTTTGAGAAAACATAGTCTCTCTACCTTTTCCATGGATTATTCAAAGAAAAAACTTTACAACTTCTTTACTAAGAGTAAAGAGTTAGGTAGTATTCCTTCTACTTCTATTTTTTGGAAGAGCTTAAGTAGAATTGGTGTTAGCTCTTTCCAGAATGTTTGGTATGGCTAAAAAGCACATGAAACAATGCTCAACATCACTTGCTATCAGGGAAATGCAAATCAAAACTACAATGAGATACCATCTTACACCCATCAGAATGGCAGCTATTAAAAAAACAGGAGACACTAAATGTTGGAGAGGATGTGGAGGAATAGGAACCCTCATCCACTGCTGGTGGGACTGCGGTATGGTCCAGCCACTGTGGAGGACAGTTTGGCGGTTCCTCAGAAAACTAGCAATAGATCTTCCGTATGATCCAGCAATTCCACTGCTGGGTATATACCCAGAAGAACTGAAAACAAAAATACAAACAGATATATGCACACCAATGTTCATAGCGGCATTGTTCACCATTGCCAAAAGTTGGAATCAGCCCCGGTGCCCATCAACAGACGAATGGATAAGCATGTGGCACATACATACAATGGAATATTACTCAGCGGTAAGAAGGAACAAAGTGCTAACACATGGAATAACGTGGATGAATCTTGAAGACTTTATGTTGAGTGAAGCAAGCCAGGCACTGAAGGATGAACAGTATATGACCTCACTGATCTGAACTGAGGAAAGTGAGCAGTCTCTGAGAACCATTGTCTGAAAGATAGGTTAACAAAGGAGAGTAAGAGAAGAGCAGGCTTTGCGCCATCTCCCATATGGACATAATCTATGGTAAAGGGATAGAGTGTGGTTGCATGTTGGGGGATGGGGCAGATGAGTGGTGGTGTTCCTGGGTTTGGTGGTACAGCACTGGGGGGTGGGTGGATTAGGAAGTGCTGGTTCAAATCCCCAGGGCATGTAACTGTGAATCTTGACATTCCATGGGTTAGGAGAGGGGGGTATCATGGGCCCTGGGGGGCCAGGGAGAAGGGAACAGTCAAGATCTAATGGGTTGTTTGGTGGTCATGGGGAAGGTTTTTCATTACCTTTCAGTAATGGACACAGGACATGGTAAATATCATCAAAATTACTAAACTGTATCATCTAAATTGTAAACTATACTGTAAATCACTGACAATGTTTAGTTGCTATATTTTGCTATCTGCATAACAGTTATAACAATGCTAACAACCAAAAAAAAAAAAGGAGGGGGAGTTAATATGGGGTGGGGAAGGGGGGGTGGTTTGGTATCTGGGAGTCTCCGGCACTCCGTGTGTGACTTTGCTGTGACCTAAAACTTCTTTGAAAATTAAATGAAAAATTGGGAGACAATGGGGATTGAGAGGAGGAAGGTGTCATGGCACACCAGACATCCGATAACACAGTGATAAAGGGAAGGAAAAAAGGGAAAAAAGAAGAGAGAAAGGAAATAAAAATGAATATATATATATATTTTAAAGGCAAAAAAAAAAAAAAAAAGGAATATGGAAAATGTGTGCCAAATGCATGCTGTGGACCTGGTAATAATCAGAAGATATTATCTCATAATCTGTAACAACTGTTCCAGCACAGTGTGGTGTGTTGATAGAGGGGTGTTGTTTGGGAATTCTGCACATGTGCATGATTGTTTTATAAGTTTTAAACTTCTGTCATAAAAATATATTTAAAAAATAATAATAGGGTGGGTTGGGGGGAAAATACACCAAATGTAAGGTAAGGAGTATAATTAGTAGTAAGATTTTGACAATATTCTTTCATAATTTGTAACAAATGTCTCACAATAATGCAAGATGTTGGTGGAGGGTTGATGTATTGGACCCTTGTCTGATGTTGTAAATGTTTGCTTTGTAAGTTCACAAATTTCTATACACTTATTGTTTATGTATGTTCATGCATAAATGATATAAAAATCATAATAATATTGTGGGTTGGGGGAAAATACTTTTTTGAGTAGTAATATTTTGAGGGTGCTCTTTAGCCATTCGTTAAAAATGTTTAACAACAATGCAAGGTATTGGTGGTAGGGTGAAGTATGAGAACCCTGAGTGATGTTATGTATGTTTGTTTTGTAAGTTCACAACTATTCTATACACTTATTGTTTATGTATATTCATGTATGCATGATATATTTTATGACCTTAAAAAAGCTTACCTTCATATGTCATTCATATGTTTTCTCTTCACTGAGTGTCTCAGCAGAGCATACTGAGTGAAGATCTTCCCACATAGATGGCATTCATAAGGCTTCTCTCCAGTGTTAGTTCTCCAATTTTGTCTAAGGACATAACAATGAGTGAAGACTTTCCTACAAAAGATGATATTGATAAGGTTTTGCTCCAAAGTGACTTCTCTCATATTGTCTAGGGCAGAAAATTGAGTGAAGTGTTTCTCACAAAGCTGACATTCATATGCTTTATCTCCAATGTGAGTTCCATGGTAATGAGTAAGGCTAGAGCTTTGATATAATGATTTACCAGTTATATGACTTTATTATGATATACTTGTAGTGTGAATTTGATATAGTTGATTAAATGATTGTTGTTTGGGGAAGGGAAAGATGGCACCTGAGTAATGAGCACCAAGAGTCAGCTCATCCTACAGGGTAGTTAGTAATCACCTAGTGCTCTCTAAAGTACCTTTTGGGGGGCCTGGGAGACCAGAAGAGCATCCTGCAACATCCTTGAAAGAATAGAAGGCAGAAACTGCCCACCTGCAGTGTTGCATAAGTAGAATATTTCACACTGTGTAGGATGGTGCCCATCACAAATGGGGGCACAAGCCACCTTGGGAACTATTCCATGGCTGGAGGTGGAAGCTCTATTTCCCAAAAATGTGGGAGGAAGAGAGGGTTGGGCACAAACTTCAGCTAATGATTAGTAAAATTGGCTTTATATAGTACAATCCTAAGAACAGCTAAAGTTGGAACATGTTCAAGCTGGAAAGAGACTGGTAGCTGCCATTTTAGTTAAATTGGCTGCAGCCTTTAAAAAAAAGACAGGAGAGAGAGGCTTGGAAGAGATTTTAGAAATCAAAATTATATCAGTAAAAGTAACCTAAGGGTTAAAAATGGTTGTGAAAAGAAGATATGGCAGATAAAAGCCAAAAATCAGAATGGGTGAAAAAAGAAATTCCTTTACAATAATAACATTGAATGTAAATTGATTAAACTCCCCAATGAAAAGACACAGGCTAGTGGAATGGATAAGAAAATATATGCAATCTACTTGTAATTTTAGATGAAGTCTACAAGTAGATTGAAAGTGAAAGATTGGTAAAAGATATACTATACATGCTGTAACAACAACAAATAGTTGGAGTAGCTAAACTTATGTCAGATGAAATAGACTTGAAAAGCAAAGCTGTTTTTAGAGACAATAAATAAATTAATAAATTAATTAATTAATTAAAAATGGGGCAATTCACCAGGAAAAAATAACCATCGTATATATAAATGGACCTGAACAGGATACACCAAATTAGAAAAGAAAGATACCGGCAAAACTGAAGGGAGAAATAGATGTCTCTACAATAATAGTTGGAGGCTTAATACATTACTCTCATCATTGGATAGATCATCTGTGGAGAGCATCAATAAAGAAACAGCTTGAATAATATGATAAATAAATTAGACCCAACAGAGATCTATAGACCATTACACCCCCAAAACAGTGGGCTATACATTCTTTTCTTTCTTTTTTTTTTTTTTTTAATTTTTTTTATTATGGGTAAAAATCAAAATTCTCACAATACATACAAACATTTGCAAAATGATATATAAATATATATGCATATATGTGTATTTGCTTACAAAAATGTTATTTATATATATATATACACATATATTTTAAGAGGTGCTTAGATTACCCAAAATATTACACAGAACCCACTGGGATTCCCATGGTGCCCACCTCCCACACCTCCCATCACATCCCACACAAACATCTCCCACAGTGTGGCCCACCACCCTCAATGAACTTACACATCCTGGAGCCTTGCCACCAACCATAGACCACAGTTCACACTGTAGACCACACTCTCTCCCACTCAGTTCTGAGTGGTGTGTGCTGGTTTAAAATGGCCTACATCCGTTGCCACAACAGTACTCAGGACAACCTCCAACTCCCAAAGAAGCCACTGTATTTCAACTGCTCATCCCCTCCCTACCCCAAAAGTGTCAAGTGGCCACTGGCTCCACCTCGTTGTTATAATTTCTTGCATTGCTAGAATCACCATATGTGAACAAGAGAATACCATCAAGTCCACTCTAGTCCATAGATCTTCCCCCAATCCTGAGGGGACTGGGATGGTGATGTCCACTCCAACTCCAAGTGAGAGAGGGCTTATATCCCATGGATATGGTGGGTGGGATGGAGAGGGCCTGCATCTGCAGGCAGGATCATCCCACCCACCATATACATTCTTTTCAAGTGTACATGGATCCTTCTCCAAGATAGACCACATGTTAGGTCACAAGAGAAGTTTCGCTAAATTTTAAAAGTTTGGAATTATACATAACACTTTCTCTGATCATAATGGAATGAAACTGAACATCAATAAAGGACAGAAAAATGGAAAATTCATAAATATATGGAAATTAAATTACACTTTCTTAAACAACCAGTGGGTCTAAGAAGACATTGCAAGACAATTCAGCAAATACCTTGAGATAAATAAAAATGAGACCACAACATAACAAAACTTATGAGACACTGCAAAGGCAGTGCTGAGAGTGAAACTTATGCCCTCAATGCTTATGTTAAAAAAGAAGAAAGTTGTAAATTTGAAGATTTAACTGCACACCTGGAAGAACAAAAAAAGAAGAGGAAACTAATCTCAAACAAGTCAAAGGAAAGAAATAGCAAATATCAGAGCAGAAATCAATGAAATTAGGACCAAAAAAACAATAGAGAGAATTAACGAAACCAAAAGTTGGTTCTTTAAGAAGACCAACAGAATTGACAAATCCTTAGCTAGACTGACAAAGAAAAAATGAGAGAAAACACAAATAAATAAAATCAGAAATGAAAGGGGGGAAATTACCAATGACCTCATAGAAATGAGAGTTCACAAGAGAAACTATGAACAACTGTGTGCCAGAAAACTAGAAAATGTAGAAGAGATGGACAAATTCCTGGAATCACAGAAACCACCTACACTGACTTTAGAATAAACTGAAGACCACAACAAACCATTCACAAGTGAAGAGACTGAAACAGTCATCAAAAACCTCATTTCGAATATATGAGGTCCCTAGTTCAATTCCTGGCTGCTCTAAAAGTAGTGATCCTCCAGGATATATAACATTCAGCTGATTCCATAGGACAGGGAAAATATAGACATTAATTTTGTACTAGCTTCTTTGGGGTCCCTTATTTTTACAAAAAAAAAAAAAATTACTTAAAATTTTTTTAACTTAGTTTACTATCTAAAGCCCACCTCAAAACCTGCAGAGAAAAGCCTGAAGGGTAATTGATTGATGGACAAAAGCAGCCTGAGAGGCTCCACTAGGGCCAAAGAAGGAATCCTGTTCTTCTTTAGCTTTGTTTGACTGCTTGCTTGTGTGTTTCTTTGGAGTTTTTTGTTTTTCTTTGTTTGTTTTGTTTTTTTGTTTTTCTTTCCTCTCTCCTCTCCCTCTTTTAAAAAAAATTGGTGCTGCTAACTTGTTTCATCTTTGCTGTGCTTCTTCTTCCTTGATTTCCCATTTTCTGTGTATACTGATTTTGTCTACCAAAACTATATATTTTCCTTCATTCATCTTTCTATCTTCTGCTTTCTGTTGTGGTTCTTACATTCCAACTTTTTTATTAATCCTCAACTTTACTGGTTTCAATTTTTATCTTATCTATTCTGTTTTCTTCTTTTTTTAATTAACTTTATTCTTTCTGTCCTTTCTTTTCTCTTTCTCTCACTCCCCATCATTCTGGCCTTTTAAATCATTCTGTGTATTTTTCTCTATTTGGTTTCCCATTTCATTGTAGGTACTCCACTTTTTTATTCCTATTACTCTACACTGCTTACATGAGTTAAATATTCATTTTATTAAGTCTTATACAGACACTCTTCTTTTATTATTATTACTAGTATCCTTTTCCTTTTCTTATCTCTTTCAATTTCTCTGGCCCTAATCTTTTCCTTCAATGGAACATAGAAAACAACAAGGAAATAGAACAGGAAGAACAAAGTGTCAAAGAGGAAATTTAACACACAGACAAAACCAGCAGCAAAACAAAACTCTAGAGCAGAGAGAGAAACTAATCAACTGAATAAACCCATAAAGATAAATGATGACCAGAGGGCAACAAAAAAATTGCAAACCATACTAAGAAACAGGAAAATATGAACCAGTTCAATGAACAAACTAAAAACCAGGAAGTGATGCACAACATCAAACAACTAATCAGAGGTGTACAAACAAATATCATGGACCAACTAAATGAAGTGAAGGAAGAGATTAAGGATATTAAGAAGACACTGGGAGAACATGCAAAATAAATTGTAAGCATACATAAAAAGAAAATGGATATGATGGTGATGAATGGCACAATCCAAGAAATAGAAAAGACACTGGAAACACATAACAAAGGATTTTAACAGGCAGAAGAAAGAATTAGTGTTGTAGAAGATAGTAAATCTGAAATCAAAGACATAGTAGAACAGATTCATAAAAAGATAGACAAAAATCCAGGAGGGATTTATACAACAACACAAAACACACAAACATATGCATCATAAGCATCCCAGAGGTAGAAGAGAAGGGAAAGGGAACAGAAGGAGTGTTGAAGAAAATAATGGCTGAAAACTTCCCAACCCTATTGAGTGAGATGGACATACATGTCCAGGAAGCACATCACACCCCAAACAGTATAAACCCTAAAAAGCCTACTCCAAGACATATACTTGTCAAAATGTCCAATCACATAAAAGGGAAGTTCAATAAGATTAAGTGCTGATTTCTTATCTGTAACCATGGAGGCAAGACGACAGACAAGGTACTCAAAGAAAAAAATGATTTTAGCCATGAATCCTCTATCCAGCAAAGTTGGCATTCAAATATGAAGGGAAGTTCAAAATATTCACAGAAAAACAGAAATTAAGAAAGTATGCCAATAAGAAACAGCCCTTCAAGAAATACTAAAGGGTGATCTACAGGTTGAATGGAAAAACAGGGAAGAGAGTTTGAGAAGAGTGTAAGAAAAAATAAAAAGACAAAATGAGAAATTAAAACAACATATGACATACATAAACCCCCAAAAATATGGCTGATGCAAGAAATTTCTTGAGAATAATAACATTGAATGTTAGTGGATTAAACTCATCAGCCAAGAGACACAGATTGGCAGAATGGATAAGGAAATATGACCCATCTATATGTTTCTACAAGAAACCCAACTTGGAATTAGGGATTCAAGGATGCTGAAAGTGAATGGCTGGAAAACAATTTTACCCGTAAACATCAACCAAAAATGAGCAGAAGTTTCTATACTCCTAATAGTGGACAAAATAGACTTTCTATGCAAAACTATTGTAAGAGACAAAGATAGACACTATATAATAGTAAAAGGGGTAATCTTTCAAGAAGGAAGAACATTCATAAACATTTATGCACCTAATCAGGGTGCCTTAAAATACATTATGTAAATACAGGAAAGACTAAATGGAGACATAAATGCCTGTACAATTATAGTGGGGGAATTTAATACACCATTATCACCATTAGACAGAAAATCTTGACAGAGAATCGATAAAGAAACAAAGACTCTGAATAATACATTAAAGGATCTAGACCTAATAGATATATACAAAATGCTACACCCAAATACAGTGGGATATACATTCTTCTTGAGTACTCATGGATCATACTCCAAGATAGGCCACATGATAGAACACAGAACAACTCTCAATGTATACAGAAAGACTGAGATTATACAAAATAATTTCTCTGACCGAATGGAATAAAATTGGAAATAACTAAGGGCCAGAGAACCAGATTAGGCACAAGGATATGGAAGTTAAACAACACACATTTATACCAAGTGTGGACCAAGGAGGAAATCTCAAAAGAAATCAGTAGCTACCTTGAAACAAATGAAAGTGACAACACAACATATCAAAACCTATGGGAAACAGCATAAGCTGACTGAGAGGGAAATTTATAGCCATAATGCATATATCAAAAAAGAAGAAAGAGCTAAAATTGAAGGCTGAACTGCACACATGGAGAAATTGTAAAACAACAACAAACTAACCCCAAAGGAAGTAGAAAGAAGGAAATAACAAAGATTAGAGCAGAACTAAATGAAATAGAAAGTAAGAAAGCACTAGAAATAAACAAAACCAAAAGCTGATTATTCGAGATCAATAAAATTGACAAACCCTTAGCAAGACTAACAAAGAAAAAGAGAGAGCAGATGCAAAACCACAAAATAAAAATAAAGAACAGTATATCACTACTGACCCCAAAGAAGAAGAGAATATCATAAGAGGATACTTTGAAAAATTATATGCCAACAAGAATGATAATTTGGAGGAAATGGACAAATTTCTAGAAACTCACAAGCACCCTTCATTGATGAAAGAAGAAACAGTCCAATTACAAGTAAAGAGATAGACTCAGTCATCAAAAACCTCCCAAATAAGAAGAGCCCTGGACCAGATGGCTTCACAGGTGATTCTACCAATCATTCCAGAAAGAGCTACCACCAATCCTGCTTAAACTCTTCCAGAAAATAGAAATAGAAGGAACATTGCCTAACTCATTCTTTGATGTCAACATTTCCCTAATACCAAACGCGAACAAACATACCACAAGAAAGGGAAATTACAGACCAATCCCTCTAAAGGACATGGATGCTAAAATCCTCAACAAAATACTTGCTAATCACATTCAACAACATATCAAAAGGATTATACACCATGACCAAGTGTGTTTCATCCTGGGTATGCAAGGATGTTTGAACACAAGAAAATCAATCAATGTAATACACCACATAAACAGATTGAAAGAAAAAAAAATCACATGATCATCTCTATAGATGCAAAAAAAGCATTTGGCAAAATACAGCACTCTCTCCTGATAAAAACAATGAAAATATAGGAATAGAAGGAACTTTCTGACCATGATAAAGTGTATATATGAAAAACCCAGAGCTAACATCATCTTCAATGGTGAAATCCTAAAAGCCTTCCCTCTGAGATTAGGAACAAAACAACAATGCTCACTATCACCACTGCTATTTGACATTGTCTTAGAAGTACTTGCTTGAGCACTGAGATAAGAAAAAGATATAAAAGGCATCCAAATTGGAAAAGAAGTAAAAATTTCATTATTTGCAGATGACATGATCCTATCCTTAGAAAGTCCTGAGAAATCTTCAGCAAAGTTTGTAAGCTTCTAAAGGAGTTCAGTAATGTCACAGGCTGTAAGATCAATGCTCAAAAATCAGTAGCACTTCTTTTACACCAATAATGAGCAATCTGAGGAGGAAATCAAGAAAAAAAATAGCATTTACAATTGTAACTAAAAGCATCAAATACATAAGAATAAATTTAACCAAAGATGTAAAGACGTATATACAGAAAACAACACAACACTGTTAAAGGAAATCAAAGATGTAAATAAATGGAAGAATATTCCCTGTTCATGGATAGGAATATTAAACATCATCAAGACGTCTATGCTACCCAAACTAATCTACAGATTTACTGCAATCCCAATAAAAATCAACACTATATTTGTAAGGAATTTGCAAAAGTAACTACAAAATTTATTTGGAAGGGAAAGAAGTCCTTAATTAGCAGACATGTTGAAAAAGAAAAATGAAGTTGGAGGAATCACACTACCTGACATTAAAACGTACTACAAAACTACAGTGGATAAAACTGCATGGTATTGGCACCAGGATAGACATACCAACCAATGGAGCCAAATTGAGAATTCTGATATAGATCCTCAAATATACAGTCATCTGATTTTTGACAAGGCCACCAAGCCCACTCAACTGGAAGAGAATGGCCTCTTCAACAAATGGTGCTTGGAGAACTGGATATCCATATCCAAAAGAATGAGAGAGGAACACCATCTCACAACCTTTACAAAAATCAACTCAAAATGGATCAAAGATCTAAGTATAAGAGCCAAAGCAATAAAGACCTTGGAAGATAATGTAGGGAAGCATCTACAGGAACTTGAAATAGGAAATGAACTTCATGAACTTCACACCCAAAGCATAAGCAGCAAAAGAAAAAATAGATAAATGGGATCTCCACAAAATTATAAACTTCTGTACCTCAAAGGACATTATCAAGAAAGTAAAAAGACAGCCTACCCAATGGGAAAAAATATTTGGCAACCATATATCTGATAGGATCCTAATATCCTGCATATAAAAAGAAACCTTACACCTCAAAAATAAAAAGACAAACAACCCATTATAAAATGGCCAAGTGACCTGAAATGATACTTCTCCAAGGAATAAATACAAATGGCTAAAAAGCACATGAAAAGATGCTCAAAATCTCTAGTTATTAGGGAAATGTCAATCAAAACTACAATGAGATACCAACTTACACCCATTAGAATGGTGTCTATTAAAAAAACAGCAGAGCATAAGTGTTGGAGAGGATGTGGAGGAATGGGAACCCTCATGGTATTAGTCAGCCAAAGGAATGCTTATGTAAAATACCAGAAATTGGTTGGCTTTTATAAAGGGTATTTATTTGGGGTAGAAGGTTACATGTACTGGGCCAAAAAGCATAAGTTTCTTCCCTCACCAAAGTCCATTGCCACGTGTTGGAGCAAGACAGTTGCCGATGTTTGCCAGGGTTCAGGCTTCTTGGGTTCCTCTATTCCTGGAGCTAAATTTCTCTCTGGGCTTAGCTCCTCTGTTTCCTCCAAAAGGTCAGCTGTAGACTATGAGGCCCTCTAGGCTTCGCCTCTCTCCAGAAGTTCAGCTGACTCTCAGGTGAAGGGCTCATGTCTTTTCCCAAGGCCTTCTCTCCTTCACCACATAGCTTTCTACTTCTCGGGCTCCAGCTTAAGTCTCCCACATCAGAACTACTCCAACTCTGTCCTTCACCATGCCTTTTATATTTGATTCCTCACCCACCAAGGGGTGGGGCTAAATGCCCTTCAATGTGGCCCAGTTAATTCCCTAATCATAACTTAATCATGCCCAAATTAACAGACCAGTTTACAAGCATAATTTATAACTATATCGAACAGCCAAACTGCTACACTCCTCCACTCCTGGGGGGATTATAGAATGGTCTAGCCACTATGGAGGTCAGTTTTTCCACAAAAAAAACTACCTATACAACTTCCATATGATCCAGTGGTTCCACTGCTTCATATATACCCTGAAGAATTGAAAGAAAAGACATGAACAGATATATGCACACCAATGTTCATAGCAGCTTTGTTCACTAATGCCAGAAGTTGGAATCAACCTAGGTGCCCATCAACAGACGAATGGATAAACAAAATGTGGTACATAAATACAATAGAATATTACTCAGCTGAAAGAAGGAATAAAGCGCTAACACACAGGATAACATGGATGAGTCTTGGAGACCTTATGTTGAGTGAAGCAAGCGAGGCATTGAAGGATGAAGTGTACATGACCTCACTGATATGAATTAAGGAAATTGAACAGTCTCAGGGAGCTATTGTCTGTAAGATAGTTTTACAAGAAATAGAAAGAGAAGAGAAGGTTGTGAGCCATCACCCTTATGGATTTAATCTATGGTAATGTGAGCATGTAGTTGTGTATTGAAGGGATAGGACAGGAGTGTAGTGATATTATTGGGTTTGATGGTGTAGGTGGGTAGATTGGGAAGGGTGGGTTAGAATGTCCAGGATACTTGGGAGAGGGATGGGAGAGGGACCAGGTGAACACTTGGGAATTTTGGGTATGAGGTTAAAAGTACAGAGGTGAGAATGTTCTTATGGCAATATGAAAAGGAAGAGTCACTGGTTTAGGGTGTTGGTTTTGGGGGCATTTCCATCAGGGCACACCTGGAGCAGGCTTCTAGGAAGTGAATGAGTGTTCATTCTGTCCTAATGTGTTGTATCAGTGGGTCGAGACCCACATAATTAGGGGGAAGGGGGAGTCTCTCAAGGGCAAGGGCTTTTCCTAATAGGGAGGACAAACCAGTGTGTCAAGACCTCTTGTTGCATGTAACTATTAATCTTGTCATCCAACAAGTCAAGACAGGGGTCATCGTGGGCCCTGGTGTTTGGTGTGGGAGGAATAGAATATATAAAACAGGTGGTATTTATACCATACAGTGATGGACACAGGACATGATAAATATCATAAAAATTTATAAAAGTGTATGGTCTAAAGTGTAACCATAATGTAAACCATTGACAATGTTTAGTAGCTATGTTTCACTATTTGCATATCAGTTATAACAATGCTACCATCCACATATAAAAATGTATTAATATGGGGGAGAGGAAAAGGGGTGGATGTTGGGTATATGAGAGTCTCCTGTATTCTGTGTGTGACTTTGATTTGACCTAAAACTTCTTTGAAAACAAAATGAAAAATAGTGTGACACTGCGGAATGAGAGGGTGAAAGCAGCACAGTACAGTTTGAACGCCAGATAATGCAGTGATGAAAGGCAAAAGGTCAAAAAAAAATTTTATATAATTTAATTTAATTTTTATTTTTTTAATTTTTATGTATTTTATCTTTTAGAATTAATCTTATCATTATTATTTCATTTTTCTATTTATTGAATTTAGTTATTGTAATGTCTTCATCTTTGAAGAAGCTTTGGATCAAAGAAAGGTAACAACTAGGGTGGGGGAGCACCTTTGGTGTGGGGTGTCAGGGATGGGGGGGTGCATGGGAGGAAGTCATCCTGAGCACAAATATAAGGTCTATAAAAATCTTCAAATTTTAACGGGCATTGTCACAGTGGGTGGAGAATCACTCAATAAATGAGAGAATGCTGAATTCTCATCCTGGAGAGCTCTGCCACATTCTCTAAGGAAAGAGCAACACTCCCCCTAGTGCAGGGACAGTGACTGGCAAAGGAGGATGATCCACTGATGGGCCCTTAATATTGATGACTAGCCTTATGAGTCTTTGCTCCTGAATTTGAAACTTAGCCTATTGTTATAGGATAGCATAAGGGTTGCCTCCTGAGAGCCTCCTTGTTGCTCAAATGTGGTCTTTCTCTAGGCCAAACTCAGCATATGAATGCATTACCTTCCTCTGAGCATGGAACATGACTCCTGGGCATAAGCCTCCCTGGTACCAATGGATTGCTACCAAGAACCAACTGGCAATGTGCCTGGAAAAAGACCTTGAATAAAAGGGGGAAAGGGTAAAGACAAATATGTTTATATGGCTAAGAAACTTCAAAGCGAGTTGGGAGGTCATCTTGGGGTAACGCTTATGCACATCTCAGTAAGGTCTCATAGAATTCCAAAGTGGATATCACCCCAAATCGTGGGGTTCCTGAGGGCTCTGGAGACACCCAAGTACTATGTCAGGGAAGATAGCTCCAGAGTTTGGTGCCTTGCCAGTAGGCCTTACTTTGATTTTGTGCACCTCAGGTTGCAGAGTTGGACTCAACTGTTTTCCTTGCACATGGCTCTTCTGTACCTTCTATTCTAACCTATACTTGGTGCTGGAGTTTGTAGGTGTACATCCAGAGACTTGAATCTTTTGGCTGTCCATGTGCCAGCTGGGCCTGGAACCTCGGTGGAGCAACAATTTCTACTCTACAACTCATTGGCCTCACCTAAGACAACTGGTGGGGAGATGATGATGGTCAACTGCCATCCAAGGGAATGGAGAGAGTCTGCAGCTTCAGGCAGGATAATTCTATCCATCTTCCCCATGGGATATAAGCCCCTCTCAATTGGGGGTGGAGTGGACTTTACCATCCCTGACTCCTCTGGAAGGGGGGAAGAACTACTGAGTAGAGTTGCCTTACTGGTATTCTGTTATCGACATTGTAATTCAAGCAATGGAAGAAAGTACAACATTGATGTGGAGTCAGTGGCCACTGGAGGCTCTGGGGGCAGGGAGAGGGAAATGCACTTGTAATACAGGGACTTTTTCAGGACTGGGGAGTTGTCCTGAGTGACATTGCAATAACAGATATAGGCCATTTTATATCATCACATAACATGCAGAACTGTTTGGGAGAGTGTGGTCTACAATGTGAATTATGGTCCATGCTTAATGGCAAAATCCCAGGATGTGTTTTTCAATTGCATTTCATGTGCCACACTAATGAAGGATGTTTATGTGGGAGGTTGTGGGAGGTGTGGGAGATGGGGCATATGGGAAGCCCTATATTTTTGGTGTAATATTTATGTAATCTAAGTATCTTTAAAAAAATAAAAAATAAAATAAAACCTACTTCAAAAAGAAAAAAAAAAGAATACTTGCAAATGCATCCCAAAGGCACATTAAAAGAATTATACACCATCATCAAGTGGGCTTTATCCCCAGGTATGCATGGTTAATTCAACATGACAAAATCAATTCATGAAATAAACCATATTGATAAATAGAAGAAGAAAATTCATATCATCTCTTATTGATACAGAAAAGGAATTTGGCAAAAAAATTGCACCCTTTCTTGGTAAAAACACTGAAAGATAGGAACAGAAGGAAGTTTTCTCAATATGGTGAAGTACATATATTAAAAATGTGCAGGGAAGCGGCTGTGGCTCAATCAGTAGGGCTCCCGTTTACCATATGGGAGGCCCCGGGTTCGGTTCCCGAGGCCTCCTGGTGAAGGCAAGCCTGCCCGCACGGCATGGTTAGCTGACCCAGCGAGCACAAGCAGCAAGGGGGGGATAAATGAATAAATAAATAAAATCTTTAAAAAAAAAAAATGTGCAGTTAACATTGTACTCAATGATGAAAAATTGAAAGCATTTCCAGTAGATCAGGAGCAAGACAAGCATGTGCCCTGTCACCATTATTATTCAATATTTTGCTAGAAGTTCTACCTAGGGCAATTAGAATAGAAAAAGAAATAAAAGGTACCCAATTAGTAATGGAAGATATAAAACTTTCACTATTCACTGATTATCTAGAAAATCCTGAAAAATTCACAAAAAAACTACGAGAATTAATGGATGAGTTCAGGGAAGTAAGAAGATACAACATTAATATGGAAAAATAATAGCATTTCTATATACTACTGATGTGCATTCTGAGGAGAAAATTTTAAAAATCCATTTATAATAGTGACTAAAACAACCAAATATGTAGGAGTAAACTTAACCAAGGACATAAAGGCTTGAATTCAGAAAACTACAAAACATAGCTAAAAGAAAATAAAGAAGACTTAAATAAAGGGGAGGATATTCTGTGTTCATGGATTGGAAGACTAAATATCATTAAGATGTCAATTATACCCAAATTGATTTACAGATTCAATACAATCCCAATAAAAATCCCAACAGCCATTTTTTGCAGAAATCGAAAAGCCAAAAATCAAATTTATATGGAACTATAAGGGGCCCCAAATAGCAAAAACTATCTTAAAAAAGAAAGAATTTGGAGGACTCTCAAATCCTGACTTTCAAGCATATTATTTTGCTACATTGGTTAAAACAAAACAAAACAAAACAAAACAAAAAACAGCATGATATTGGCATAAGGAAAGACAGATTGAACAATGGAACCCAATTCAGTACTCAAACAATAACCCTCACATCTAACAGTCAAGAGATTTTTGACAAAGTTGTTAATCCAACACAGCTGGATTAGAACAGTCTATTCCACAAATGGTGCTGGGAGAACTGGATAGCCATAGCCACATGAAAGAAAGAAGATCCCTATCTCACACCTTCCACAAAAATTAACTAAGAATATATCAAGGACTTAAATATGAAAACAACAATCATAAAAAGCCTAGAAGGAAATGTAGGAAAACATCTTTAAGATCTCGTGGTAGGTGGTAGTTTCTCAAACCTGATGCCCAAAGCACAAGCAACTAAGGAAAAATAGATAAAATGGGACTTCCTCAAAATCCAAAACTTTTGCTCCTCAAAGGACTTTGTCAAAAGAGTGAAAACGCAGCTGACTCAATGGGAGAAATTAGTTGGTAATCACATGTCTGGTAAGTCTTTGATATCCATGATCTATAAGGAGATGATACAAATCAACAATAAAAAGACAAAGTATCTGGTTAAAAAATAGGCAAAAGATTTGAAAAAACAACTCCAAAGAAGAAATACAAGTGATGAAGAAACACATGAAAAAGTTTTCAACATAACTAGTGATTATGGAAATTCATATCAAAACTACAATGAGATACCATTTCATGCTTATTAGACTGGCCTTTACTAAAACGTCTGAAACCTGTAAATGTTGGAGAGGGTGTGAAGAGATAAGAATGCTTATTCACTCTAGTAAAGAATTTAGAATGGTATAGCCACTGTGGAGGACTGTTTGGCAGTTCCTAAGGAATTTGAATATAGACTTGCCATTGGACCTAGCAATACCATTGCTAGGTACACACCCAGAAGAATTGAAAGCAGTGAAATAAACAGATATCTGCTCACTGATATTCATAGCAGTGTTACTCATGATAGTCTAAGGTTGGAAACAATCCAGATGTCCATAAGCTGATGAATGGATTAACAAATTGTAGAGTATACACATAATGGAATATTATGCAGCAGTAAGAAGAAATGAACTCGTGAAACATGACAAAATGGATGAACTTGGAGACATTGTGTTGAGTGAAGTAAGTCAGACAGAAAAGAAAAAATACTGTATGATTGCCCTATTATGAACTAAATATATTATGTGAAATATAAATCTATGAAATATGAATATGAGAAAAATTGCATATATGACTGTTTTTCTTTGAAGCTGAACAAATGTAAATCAATAATACAAAAAAAAAAAAAAAACCCACATTATTCTAAGTGGAGACCAGAAACAGAGTACTACATATTGTATGATTCCACTTATATAAAATATAAATATAAACCAATGTATAAAGATGAAAGGAG
The DNA here is from genome assembly GCA_026826555.1 of Tolypeutes matacus. Classification (NCBI taxonomy): domain Eukaryota; kingdom Metazoa; phylum Chordata; class Mammalia; order Cingulata; family Chlamyphoridae; genus Tolypeutes; species Tolypeutes matacus. The sequence continues at coordinate 1,217,738 of JAKSZT010024889.1, read as the reverse complement.
ATTAGTGGCAATGTAGATTTCAGGAAGGAATTCTAAAAGTGTGGAGTCTTACTTTTTAGAGTAATGAAATTGTTCTAAAAATTTTGAGATGATGAACATACAACATTGTGATTATACTAAAAGTCATTGTTTATATACTTTGGATATAATAGCTAGAACTAGCAGCTATGTATAATGGAGGAAGTATAGAGGGATTGAGAGGTGAGGAATTTTCTTGTTTGTTTGTTTGTCTGTTTTATGTTTATTAGTAGTAGTATTGAAATAAAGAAAATGCTTTAATAATGATTGAAGTGATAAATGCACAACTATGTGATTAGATCCAATACCATTGTTTATACTCTCTGATGAATTGTATATTTATAAATATGTATTACTAATACTGATTTGTTATTTTAAAAACTCCCATGTGGTATCATTTCACACTTTATTGAAATGTCAATTAAAAAAATTGGACATTATGAGTGTTGGAAAGGATATGGAGAAATAGGAACACTCCTTCACTTTTCTTACATGTGTTTTGTTTATGTTTTGTGTTTTTGTGTATTTTATTAATATATTTTTATTGAAGTCTGTAATTAAAAATGAGTATGCATAAACAATAAGTGTATAGTTAAAGTTGTGAACTTACAAAATAAACATCCATAGCATTCTTTCACTGTTGGTGGGAATGTAGAATGGTGCAACCTCTGTGGAAGACAGTTTTGCAGTACCACAAGGAGCTGAATATAGATCTACCATATAACCCAGCAGTCCAGTTACTAGGAATATATTCGAAGAACTAAAAGGTAGGACATGAACTGACATTTGCACACCGATGTTCATAACAGTATTGTTCACAATTGCTAAAATAGGGAAACGAAGCAAGTTTCCATCAACTGATGAAAGGATAAATTGTGATATATGCATACAATGGAATGTTATTCAGCTGCTAGAAGAAATTACAACAGGATGCATAATGCAACATGCATGAACATTACAGACACTATGTTGATTGAAATAAGCCAGATTCACACACACACACACAAACAAATATTGTATGATCTCACTAATATGAACTAAATATGATAAGTAAACTCATAGAAGTAAACTCATGAGTATAGGTTACTAGAACATAGAATGTGAGTTGAGAATGGGATCTTATGCTTAATGTATGTAGAATTTTTAACAAGGTATATTGTAAAATTTTGGAAATGAATAGAGTTGAAGGTGACACATTATGAGTATAACTAGCACTGCTGATTCATAAATGCGATTGTGGCTGAAAGGGGTAGTCTAGGGACATAAAAGATAAAAGATAATCTACAGATGGTATAGTATATGATTTCTGTGGTGGTTGAAAATTGTGGTTAATAGGATAATATAACTATAAATAGAAAAGTGTTCCTTTACAAGTTTTAAGAATATGGTGAGGCTCAGAAAAATTACAACTAACTAATCAACAATAGTTTACAGTAATATTGTAATATTTATGCAGCAAGGGTAAAGAAGATATATTAATTCTAAGGGTCAAAAGGACTGGAATATGAGAGGGTATAAACTTTTCCCTTTTGGTGTAAGGAAAACACTCTAAAATTGACTGTTGTAATGACAGCACAACTCTGTGATGAAAATGTAAGCCACTGACTTTACACTGTGAATGGATTGAACAAGGCATGGGACAGTATAGCACAGTGAACTCTGTGGTGTAAGATGGACTATGGTTAAGGGAGCAAGTATGAGAATATTCTCTCATGGACTATAATAAATATATGATAATAAAAGGGGTGTTAATAATAAGGTGGGTTGGAGGAAAATACATCAAATGTAAGATAGGGCCTATTGTTTGTAATAATTTTGGATGATTCCTTTTCATTATTTGAAACAAATGTTTCACAAAAACGCAAGGTTTTTGTGGTGAAGTGATGTATGGCTATCCAGTATGATGTTATGCATGCTTGATTTGTAAGTTCATAACTTTTTCTGTTCACTTATTGTTTATGTATATTCATGTATGAATGATAAGCTTCAATAAATTTTTTTAAAAGAAAAAGATAAAACACAATGAGATACTACTTCAAACCTACTGGGATGGTTAGAATCAAAAAGTCAAGTAGCAAGTATTGGTAAGGATTTGGTGATATCAGCACTCTCAAACACTGTTCATGGAAAAGTAAAAGGTAGATGTCAGTTTGATAATAGTGTGATAGTTCCTTAAATACACATATTTTGCATATGGCCCAGAAATTCTATTGCTCAGTATACATGCAAGAGAAATGAAAACACATGTCTAGACAGAATCTTGTACACTAATGTTTATAATAGCAATTTTCATAATATCCCAAACATGGAAACAGCTGAAATGTCCATCAAAAAAAAAAAAGTGGAATTAACAAAATGTGGTATATTCACAAAGTGCAATGTATTTTGCTCATAAATTGCATATTCTAAAATTCATTGTTGTGGTACTGATAAAGGAAATGCTGCGGCTGTAACCCACCCTCAGGAGAAACCCACAGCTTTAGGAAGATAAGCACCCCTCATCCCTTTCTCCCTTCCTCCCTTTTCTCCCTAGAATCCACATCATTAGGAAGATAAGCACCCCCTGCCTGCCCTTCAACTGGAATTTACAACTCTAACACATAATGACTCTTTTCCTCCCTAGTAGTCTGCTGTTTTAGGAAGATAAGCTAAACTTGCACCTTTTCCTTTGAGAGATTGTGTGTGTGAGTGAGGACGACAGTGGCTTGCCCCTGTAATTTCAGTCTGTGACTCCACAGCTTGTGCTATGGAGCCTGTGTGGGCCCTAACCTGTTTCTCACAGCTATGTCATATGGCATAACAGCCCACCCTGAACTCTGTCCAGGTGCTTTAACCAAGATGAGGCAAAGTTTTCATGAGAGACACAGACAGGTGAGCATCTGAGTGGCTTTAAAAGAAGCAACCCCTTTCCTTTGTCTGTCTTACACCACCAATGCAGGGTATGGGCTCATCACAGTCAAAACCTAGTGTCTTAAGCAGCATGCTCAAGAATTTCAAGAAGGGCTTTTCCAGAGATTATGGCATCCTGATGAACCCCAGCACCCTCCAAACCTTATGTGAAGTAGAGTGGCCCACTTTCAACATTGACTGGCCCTTGGAAGGCCCGATCTGAAAGAGGCAGTCTCTGATCCCCCGCAAAGTGCAATTGGGCATGGTCAAACACATAGATTGCCTGAGAAAAGAAGGAATCCTGATCAAGTGCCAGTCATCCTGGAACACCACATTAATACTAGTAAAGAAGCCAGATGGGACAGGATATTGAGCAGTCCAGGATTTGCAAGCCATCAATGATGACACTCTCACCTTACATCAGGTTGTTCCCAATTTGTACACTTTGCTAGCACAGCTGCCACCTGAAGCCACCAGGTTCAATTCTTCAGACCTGAAAGATGCCTTCTTCTGCCTGTGGCTGTCCCCCTCCTCCCGAGCAAGCTTGTTTGTCTTTGAGTGGGAAGATCCCAGAATGTGGCAGAAAACTCAGCTCACCTGGACTTGGCTCCCACAAGCCTTCAAAATCTCCCCTACCCTTTTGGGGGAAGTCTTGGCAGCAGATTTGGCCATCTACCTCTGGAATGACTGCAGGTGTGCACTCTTGCAATACATAGATGACCTTCTACTTGCCAGTGAGATGGAAGAGGACTGCTGGAGAGGGACCCAGACTCTCCTACAACTTCTAAAGCGGACTGGGTACAAAATGTCTTGGAGAAAACCCATATCTGTAAACAGCAGGTCAAGTACCTGGGGTTCAGCATCACACAAGAGCACCAGACACTCAGACCAGAATGAAAGAAAGTGATCTGCACCATCCCTACCCCCACCACAAAAAGAAAGCTTTATGTGTTCTTCAGGGCTGCAGGATTCTGCTGCATCTGGATTCCCAGGTTTGCAGCCATCATCAAACCCCTTTACGAAGTTCTGACACGTCCAGAAAAAGAGTCCCTTGCCTGGGGAGAAGCTCAACAGGGGGCCCTTCCAAATATAAAAAAAACAACTTGGCTGAGCCCCTGCCTTGGGGATCCTGGATGTAACTCAAAACTTTAACCTGTTCATGCATGAAAAGAACAAAGTAGCATTGAGGGTCCTCACACAAACAGTCAGCCCCTGGCAAAGACCCATTGCTTACCTCTCCAAGCAACTTGACCCCATAGCTGCAGGGTGGTCATGCTGCCTGAAAGCCCTGGCAGCAATCATAATCGTTGTCAAAGAAGCTGATAAATTAACCCTTGGATAGTCTATTAATGTTATGGTGCCACACACAGTCACTGCCCTAATGAACTCACATGGGCACTGGTGAATATTTAATCCCTGGCTCATACATTACCAAGGTTTACTTTGTGAAAACCCCAGAGTGACAATAGAAACAGCACAGTCTAAAACCTGCCAATTTTTGCCAGATGAGAAAGGGTTTCCTGAGCATGATTGTGTTGAAGTGACCAAGGAAGTTTATGCCAGTCACCCTGGCCTCCAAGACAAATCACTCCCTTCCCCAGATCAGACACTGTTTACAGATGGGAACAGTCTCATTAAAATTGGGAGAAATCTTGCTGGATATGCAGTCACCACTACCAAATGGGTGGTGGAAGTGACATCTGAACCCCAGGGATGATCCGCGCAATGAACAGAACTTTGGACACTGGTCCAAACCCTGCAGCTAGCTGCTGGGCAAGTGGTAAACATTTACACTGACTCTAAGTATGAATTCATTACCATTCATATCCATGGGGCAATATATAAAGAAAGAGGTCTCCTAACTGCAGAGGGAAAGGAAATCAAAAACAGAAGAAATCCTCCAACTGTTAGAAGCAATCTGGAAACCAGACAAAATCACCATCATCCACTGCCAGGGACATCAGAAAGGAATGGACATATTTGCTCAAGGAAACAGGCTAGCCAACAAAGCAGCTCAGCAAGTGGCTGAAGGAACCCATGGAACACAAGTCCCAGAATCAGCACTACAGCTATCCCTCTTAGGACAAGAAACTAATCAACTAAGCTATACCTGGAAAGAACAGGAATGGGCCAAGAGAGAAGGGGGAAGCCAAACCCCTGAAGGAACTTGACTGCTCCCAGATGACTGGATTTTCATCCCAAAAGGAGCTGCTCATGCCCTCATCCCGCAATACCAACTAATCCACAAAGGGCAAACTGCACTAGAAGAATTGCTCAGGAGATACTACTACATAGCCCAACTAACTTCTTTCTGTGCCACCATCAGCAGCCAGTGCCAAGTTTGTGCCAAAAACAACCCTCTGCAGGGCCCCTGTGCTCCAGCATGTGTCCAGTGCATGGGAACAGCACTCTTTGAAGATCTCACAGTAGACTTCATAGAAGTGAAACCAAGTCGGGGGGACAAATATCTGTTAGTGATGATATGCATCTTTTCAGGCTGGGTCGAAGTTTTCCCACTTGCACCAAAAAAAGCAAGAGAAGTAACTAAAGCTTTACTAGAAGCCAATACCCATCCCCAAAATCTATGGCAGCTGCAAGTTAGTCAAAGCTGGGGCAAACAATTCATGCTGAATGCTTCAGTCCCATTCTCAGCAGGTATGACTTCAGCCTCTGTGATATTTGACACTTGCAAGGCAATCCAAGATCATGATCTTTGCTAGTAGCCCCATATACCCACGCCCCCATACATGTCCCCAGGAGAGGATGTACGGGCTGCAACTATGGGAGTTATAATAAATACCTCTGCTGAGACCCCCAGAAGAGCAGAGGATTCTGCTGCTCTTGGAGCTTGCTGGTAGGTGCCATCACTTCCTGGAAGGGGGTCCCACTGATTTCTCCATATCTCCTACAGAAAATCCCCAGCCTGGCAGTGTGTAGCATAGAAACCTGTGACCCCATAAAACTCACCTTATTAAACATAACCACCAGATCCGAAAATAACTTTTTAAAGGCCCAAACAGGACTAAAACTAGGAATCAGAATATATGACCCAGCATGGCCAGACCCAGGGGATCTCATACTAGTCCAATTGATCCCAGTAGCCCAACTCCCAGAGAAAACCCTGGTGAAAAATATCAGTAAATCTACCCAGATGCTAAAAGTCAAAGTTAGAACAGCTCCCCACAACATCCTTTTAAACCATGTTCAAAATTTCCACCAACACCTAAATAAATCCTGGCCTGACATAGCTGCCTTGTGCTGGCTATACACTTCCTCAATTATAACCATCTTCCCCATACCTGTCTCATGGAACATAACCCTATTGACCCATGACAGCTCTGCAGTGGGGACCAGGCCCCCAGTCTGCATAACCAAAACCCCAGGAAAACTGGCTAACTATAAATAACTACCAGGTCTTCTTCAACTATCCCCCCTCTTGGAAAGGTGAACTGTAACACTACCTGCCTACTCAATAAACCTGACCAATGCACAGCAAACTCCACTGTCTGGGTCTGTTGCACCAACGCCTACCAGTGCCTACCCCAGGATGGCCAGGGCATCTGTTATCTGGCTTGGTCAGTACCATTGTTCTCAGTTTATGGAGAAGAATTGCCTGGAAATCTTCCCCAAGCCAAACAAGCAATACAGGCAATTCCAATACTCTTAGGACTAGGAGTAGTTGGGAGCACAGTAGTAGCAGGGCTACATGTGCCACACAAATGAAGGATGTTTATGTGGGAGGTTGTGGAAGGTGTGGAAGGTGGGGTGTATGGGAATCCCTATATTTTTTGTGTAACATTTATATAATCTAAGTATCTTTAAAGAAATAAAAAAAAGAGTGGTAAAAAATAAATAAACAAAATGAGTGGCCAGAATGCTACTAATTTTTAATAGATTACTTGGGTTAAATCTCATTTAATGCTCACCCATAGGAATGATGGAACAGTTTATTGGGTGGGATTTGGGCAATATTTCCTCACTATATTGATTGTGGCAGACAAGTCAACTCATCAATAAAGTCTTATGAATTTCATTGATAGTGGTGGAACAGGGGTTGGAAATAAGAATTGTTTTATCACCATGATAACATTCTACTGCTAGTGCATAAACACATGGAGAGATCAAGTACTAATGCTAAGAGGAATTTGAGTACATACTATGGCTCAAGGCACTGTTGTAAGTGTGTTTTATTTTTAACGGTGTGTTTTTTGCATGGCAACCACATGAGGAATGTATTACAATTCAGAGTTTACAGAGGAAGGCACTGCAATGCAGAGAGTTGGGCAGACCACCAAATATATGAAACTGAATCTCAGAGGACTGGTAGGATGGAGACAGCTGGAGATGGAAACTTGGACATCTTCAGCTATAGACAGCTGTGGACTTAATGAGGTAAAATAGACAGAGTGAACAGTGAATAGGGGACTGGGGATGCTCAGATCTTTTAGAATCCTGTCAAATAAACTGGAGCTTTGCAATGTTACATCCTAGGTCATGGGCATTCAGTCAATGAAATTAAAAAGTAACAATTTATGCCTTCTGCCCTCTCTTTAACAACTTATAGATCTGATAATTTTTCATAACGCTATTATTGCCACCCTGGCTCTTTTTTTCAGAGTTAGAATAAGCAATGGCACATAGTATAATGCCTTCAGAAAGTTAATTTTACTCACTTCTAAACATTTGTAGTGTAAATCTTGAGCAGGAGCAGGATTGTTATTTTTGCTTGAATGATTTTGTGCATTTAAACTCACATCCCAAACAGTGAATTCTTTGCTTGCACATCCTACAGTGAATGGCATCTAAAGTTAAGGATGGCATCTTTTATGTGTGCAGAGTCTAACTTATTTTTTTCTGCCACTTCATTATGCAACCTCTTTCATATTTTAATGAATCTTAAAGTCTGTTCAGAGTAGTCTCAATTGCCTTATTCTTGTTTTCACTGGTGAAAATAAAGAGAGCTGGGTAATGTTAATAATACCAATTTAGTCATTCATTCATTCATTCATTCATTCAAGTGAATATTTTTTTAGCATATCCGAGGTGCCAGATAATATACCAGAAAAACACTAGCAAACAGAACAGATGAATTTCTATCCTCATGGAACTTCCATTATATGGAAGAGGTGAGTGACCAACAAGCATAACATCCTAATAAGGATCCTCTTATTACTGTGTATCTTCTATAAGTAAAATGGAATTGAACTAGGGACCTCATAAAATCAAGACAGAAATTCCTCCACTGAGCTAACTTACTAATTGGGTCAGTTAGCTCTTCAGGAAGGTATTTAGTCACTTTCCCTTGTGAAGGTTTTACTCTCCTGTGGCAGCAGGATTCAGCAGGCTCTATGAGCAGATCCCCCTTTCCCTCTCCTGCAGGTTGAGTTCCCTTTTGAAATTCAAATGGGACCCTGATGACTGAGTTCACCTCATTGAAATGGTTTGCAAGCCTCTTCTAGCCTCCTCTCTCCTCCCAGAGGACCCTAAATAGGTTTGTGGAAACTTATTAATCACTACTCATTGCCTGACTCTCTTAGGGGAGTTGAGATTCTGATAGTGCTCAGTGCAGGACTATTAAATTGGCTGAGTCTGCCCTCTCTCAAGCCAAGCCTCTATCCCAGGGCGTCTAGGTAAATCAGACTCCCTCAGCAGATTTGCCTCTCCCCTCAGCCTGGTGCCACTTCAAGCTGGCTGGTGTGCTCCCCAAAGTTCTAAGGGTTTCCAGACAACCAAGTTCACTGCATTGAAATGATTTACAAGCCTTTTCTAGACCACCCCTTCCACCAAGGGTACCCTAAATAGTCTTGTGGAAACTTATCAAGCACTACCCACTGCTTGACTCCCTTAGGGGAGCTGAAATTCTGATTTTCCTCGGTGTGAAACTGTTAAATTGGATGACTTAATGCTACTTGGTGTCCCACTAGTCCCCAAAATTTCAAATAGTTGATTCAGGCAATTCCTGCCAGTTCAATAGTTGTTTTGGTCGAGGGACTGGTTCCTGGGGCTTCCTATTCTGCCATCTTCTTCACCATCTTTTCTCCATGTTCCAACTCTCCACTCCCTGTACTTGTCCCACAAGTCTACAGAAGTAAATTCATATTAACTATCTTGTAAATAGCCTGTTTTATTACTCATGTGTAAATAATTAAACCCAGTTATACAAATATACATATCTACTCCACTAATCACACATATGTACATATTCATGTATTGAAAAATGTTTAGGTACTTGTCATTGTTTTAACCAAATGGGCTCATTTCATATATGCTACTCTGCATCTTGCTTTCCTGCATATATAATATTGACTGGGTATTCTCTTGCTCAGCAGCTATTGTTCTTTCAATATAATGACTGCCAAATAGTATATAATGTGGTTCTACCATAAATTTTTCTATATTCCTCCATCAATGGGTATTGATTTTATTTCCCCTTTTGTATCATTATTGGCAGTGCAGCAGTAAGCATCATTTTCTATATATCATTTATTTCATTGAGAAAATTTCTCATGGTGAGATTGCCAGTACAAAAATATTTTAAAAATTTAGAACTAATGTGAAACTGCTTTCTGTGAAAGGCTGTAGTAATGTTGTTATCCATCTATGTATATGGCATCCTTTTCCACACAGTGCAGCCTACAATAGGTATTTTGATTCTTAAATTTGTACAGTTTCATGGGTACTTTGATATTTTTCTACCTACCAGTGTTTTTGAACAACATTGTTTATGTTTATCAGGAATTTTGATAAACATAAAAAAAAAATGATTGACTGCTCATTTTTCAAGTGCTCAATTTTTGTAGAACTTTCCCATTAAAATAAAAATAGTTATTAATCCTTTGTCATCTACTTTGTAAATAATTTTCCAAATCTATTATTTGCATGTGACATTTTCCCATGATTTTTTCTCTCTTTTCAATACTTAAAAATGTTCTTGGTCAATTTACATTTATTTTCTTGATTTCTTCCTCATATTTTCATTATTGGTGTACTGAAATGCTACAGATTTTTGTACATTGATATAATAACCTGTCACTTTAATGAACTCATTTATAAGCTCTAAAAGCTTTCTTGTGGATTTCTCAGGGAGTTCTATGTATAGGATCATGTCATCTGCAAACAGTGGAAGTTTTACTTCTTCCTTTCCTATTTGGATGCCTTATATATCTTTTTCTTACCTCAGTGTTCGACCAAGTACTTCAAACACAATGTTAAATAAGAACAGTGAAAGTGGGCATCCTTGTCATGTTCCCAATCCTAGAGAAAACACTTTTAGGATTTCACCATTGAGTGTGATGTTAGCTGTGGGTTTTTCATATACACCCTTTATCATGTTGAGGAAGTTTCCTTCTATTCCTATCTTTTGCTGTGTCTTTGTCAGGAAAGTGTACTGTATTTTCTCAAATGCTTTTTCTGCATCTAAAGGATGATCACATGATTTTTTCTTGGATCTGTTTATGTACTGTATTACATTGATTGATTTCTTAGGTGGAACCATTCTTGCATACCAGGAATTAAACCCACATAGTCATGGTGTATAATTCATTTGATGTTTTCAACATAAAAATCTTCACACTGGAGAGATACCATGAGATTATCACTTATGTTGGGAAACATCTGTTTATTTTTTGAACTCGGACAAACATTAGAGAATTAAAACTGGACAGAAATCTTATGAATGACATATATGGGTAAAGCTTCAGTCAATATTCTTACCTTAGATGACTTTCAAGAATTCATACTCTAAGTGTTGTGAATATGGAAGATATTTCAGCCATTTAGTTAAATTTTAAACATGCTAGAGTAATCAAAAACAGAAGAAACACTGTAATCAATCTGGTGGGGCCTTTAGTCATCCTGCCTACTTCATCAATATAAGCTATTTAATACTGGAGGGAATTGATATAAATGCCATCTACATAACAAAGCCTTTATTAGTATGATGATATACAATATGAGAGAACTCATAATATAAATGAAATGGAAGTGTAATTGTCTTCACCCATAGCTCCAACTGATAGAGTTCTTTACCCTAGTATCAAATTCTATAAGACACTTCCATATAATTTATGCTGGAGATGTTAATCATGAAAAAAATCACATAAGTACTTCATTCATACAATAACACATATAGGGCAAGTGAGAATCCACACTGTAAAAAAATAAGATGTCATGAATGAAGGTATGTCTTCACTGATTACTTTTTCCTTATCATCAATATTATTATTCAGAGGAAATAACCATCCTAACATCAATTTAGGAAAAATTTCATCTTTATTTCACATCAGGAAATTCACAGTGGAAAACAAAATACTTTATATGGACCTTATAGCCCACAATTCAACAGAGTCAAGAATTTTGAACAAGTATTTCTATTGAAATTATGTAGAATACGAATGTATAATTTTGACATGACATGGGTGTATTGAATTGTGAGACTTTAGGAAGTAATATGAAGTGATATTAACATAATAGATTTGTACTTTCATATATAGAAGCAAAATATATTGTTGCTGGAAATCTAATGGCCACATTCTTGTTTTTCTTTTATGCATTTCTAAATATAGATTCAAAATAATCAGAAAAGAACTTTGTTGACTCAAACACTTAGAAAAGAAAATTAATATTCTTAACTATTTTCTTGGTATTATAATATATATGTCCATGACATGGATGAAAACTAGCATAGATAAACAGATGTTAGAACTATAGTTGTATCATATATAAATACAACTTTTTAAAGATATCATTTAGTATTACCAACAAAATTCATAAAGGAAATAAAAATGAAACTAAATAAATTAAAATGCATCAATTTGTAAGAATTATAGGTTCATTGGCTAAAGTATTCTCCAGAATACAAAATCTGGCAGTGTGTCCATCTATACATTAGCATTTTATAGCAAAATGTAATCCACCCCATAGAGATTAGACCAAACAAGGAAATAAATGTACATTGAAGGAATAGGGAATGGTCAAATTTTAGAATGTCCAATTTTGGGGAGGAACACAACTAACCTCCAATTTTGAATTGGAACACTTTCCAGTAATACCATTACAACCCAGACCACAAATCATCCCAGCAGAATGCATTCTTTATCAATAATTTATTTATTTCAGTAAAAGTTTTGAATATGAGGAAACAACTTTCAAAGGGTTTTAAACAACTAAATAAGAACAGATGTCTTCACAGGTTTTTAGAGTCTCTAAATATTAAACAAAAAAAACCTCAATTGTGATAACATCAGGATTGAAACAGCAACAAGAAACCCCTCAGAAATGGCTACAGCATCTGGGCTAGTTCTGGTTGAAAAAGTGGCCAAGATCATAAAAAAAAAACAGTGTTGAAAAAGACTCACTCTTGATTTTCTCCCCCAGGATGTGTCTCCACAGGTGTGCAAAGGTATTTTCTGGCTCTCTTCTTCCATTTGGAGTAGCATTTGCTGATGTTAGCACAATCCCACCCTGCTGACAGGCAGTTTTAATAAGAGAAGTGATATAATGTGTGTTAAAATTTATTATCAAATCATTTAATGATTAAAGATTTATTTTTACATTTATACCGTATTATTTCAGATTTCTAGTTTGCAATTTTCTTTCAATCTTTGCTCTTATCTCCATTTTCTCTTGGTCATAACATCATTTTTAAATGAGCATATTGTTTTCTTAAGACTGTAATGTTTTTGCAATTCTTCTACACTAGTATTCACTTGATGTTTCAGTCATTTATCATGACATCCACACTAACAATAAGGGAAATTTGGGGATCAGGTGATTTTGTAAATGGATTAAAGAAATGAATTTAGTGGAAGACAAATACATATTAAAAAATGGTGAAGATATCTTGTAACCTAATTTGTTTGCATATCTCTGAGTTTTAATAAGGGATAAACCTGGATCACTATTAAAATTCAAATAATAGAATTACATATATGTTTATCACATAGTTTTAAAATTTGATGTGAAGAAAATTATTGAAAATTTTGAAAAGTCAACAATCAAATCTGTTCATCTAATTTTTTATCTTCTCTATATGAATTCTTACTTTCTCCTCCAAATCATGAGTACCTTAAAAAAATAAAAAGACATTTCTCTTCTTTGATTAAAAGAGAAACTTTAAAATAAAGGTACAATTGTAAAACCTATATTTTATTAGAAATACTCTTCTTGATATTGTCACCTTTAAGGATATTGATTTCATTATCAAGAAGGCAAGAACACTCCACTTATGCATAGGGTGAAAAGACATCAGGAACCTACTCAAATAAGATTGAATCAGGACAGCAGATGAAATATATATATTATCTCATTCTCTGTCTCTGTCTCTCTCTTTCTCCATATATATATAAGATGCCTGAGGATAATTGCCAAGCTTCCTAAATGTGCATCATTTAATCTTAGGTAAAATGAATTATCTGACACATTTTAATTGAAGTTACAATGCTGACATGAATGAATCGTTTATAAAATGATAAAACATGCTCACAGGGAGAAAATGCATTGAGCATCAGAGAACATTCTCCAGAAAGCAGTATATATAGAGATTGCTATTGAGTCTTGGTGCCCAGGGCTTAGGTCTACCACCATTCACAGATTCTCAACTTTTATCAGTTTTACGTATTGAATTTCAGTTGTTTAGAAAGCATTGTCCATGGTCTCATTTTAAAATAGGAAATTTATTTATTTTATTCATTTATATTTTTATTTATTTAAATATATATATTTTTATTTTTTAAAGATACTTAGACTACACAAATGTTAAATAAAAAAATAGGGATTCCCATATGCCCCACTCCCCATACCTCACAAACCCTTCCATATAATCAACATCCTTCATTAGTGTGACACATTCATTGCAATTGATAAATGCATCCTGGGCTTTGCCACTGAGCATGGACCATAGTTCACATTGTAGTTTACACACTCTCTCTCACAATTCTGCAGGTTATGGGGAAATATATAAGCCTATATCTGTCATTGCAATGTCATTCAGGATGGCTCTCAAGTCCCCAAAATGCCCCCGTATTACACCTGTTTTTCCTTCTCCTTGACCACAGAGCCTCCAATGGCCACTGTCTCTACATCAATATTGCAATTTGTCCCATTGTTAGAATCACAAAAATTCTATAGTAGAATACCAGCAAGTACACTCTAGTCCATGGTTCATTCCCCAAAGTTGAGGATTTTGTGATGGTGATGTCTAATCCGCCTCTAATTGGGAGGGGGCTTCGATTTCATACAGCCAATGGATGGGACTCTCCTGCTTGCAGTTGTAAGCTTTCTCATTTCCTTTGTATAGTGGTTGTCAATCCTCACTTCCTTGTTAGTTGTCCTGGGTGAGTCCAATGAACTGGAGAGTAGGTGTTGCAACTATGCTGAGGCTCAAGTTTCAGCTGGCACATTGAGAGTACAGAGATTCAAGTCTCTTGGATGTATACCTACCAACTACAGAACCAAGTATAGGTTCAAATAGAAGGGACAGATGAGTCATGTGTAGGGAATCCAAAACTGAATCCCACTCTGTCACTCTCAAGGACACATACTCCAAAGTAGGGTCCATAGTCAAGGCACCAAACTCCAGAGCTATTTGCCCTGACCGTAGGACCTGGGTGTCTCCAGTGCCCTCAGGAACCCCACTATTTAGGGGTAGTATCCATTTGACAGTCTATGAGATCCTGCCAAGATATACATAAATGTTACCTCTGGGATGATTTCTCAAATCATTTTGAAGTCTCTTAGTTATATAAACTCATTTGTCTTTACCTTTCCCCCCTTTTATTTGAGGTATTTTTCCAGTTGCATTGCTAGTTGGTGCTTGGAAGTAATCCCTCAGTGCCAGGGAGGCTCATCCAAGGCAGGCATGTCCCATACTGCAGTGAAGGCAATGCATTTATATGCTGAGTTTTGGCTTAGAGAGAGGCTACATTTGACCAATAAGGAGGCTCTCAGAAGGCAACTCTTAGGCACCACACAACACTAAGCTAAGTTTTGATTTCAAGAACAAAGACTCATAAGCATAGTCTTCAATATCAAAGACCATCAATGGACCATCCCTCTTTGCCACTTATTGCCCCTGCACTTGGGGGATTGTTGCTGATCCATTAGAGAATATGGTAGAGCTCTTCAGAATGGGAATTCAATATTCTCTTGGTTATTATGTGAATCTCCACCCACTGTGAGAATGCCCCATGAACATTTGAACACATTTATATACCTTATATATGTCCAGGTGAACTTCTTCCCATATATCCCCCATCACTGACACCCCATACCAATGAGCCCCCTGCCCCAGTTGTAACCCTTCTGTGAGCTGAAGCTTCTCCAAAAATGAAGCCAATAAAATATCCAAATACAATTAATAGGAAAATGAAATAACAATGGTAGTTTTAAATATAAGAAATAAAATATATAAAATTTTTAAAAAACTAAAACTAAAAATTTAAAAATTTAAAAATTGGAATATTAAAAAGTAATGAAACATATTTAAATTTTTTTTGACATTTTGCTTTTCATCACTGTAATATATATTGTCCTGTATGTATAGTGACATTTTCTTCTATTTATTCTTTGGTGTCTTACATTTTCTCATTTTGTTTTCAAAAAAATTTTAGGTCACAGTAAAGTGACATACAGATTATGGTGGACTCCCATATACTCAACATCTTCCCCCCTTTCCCCATTCCCATATTAATACTTTTTTATATGTGGATGGTACATTTGTTACAATGGCTATACAAATAGTGAAACATGGCTACTAATCATGATCAATGGTTTACATTATGGTTAACATTTTATACCATACACTTTTATAAATGTTGATATTTAACATGGCCTGTTTCCATCACTGTATGATCATGTATAACACTTCTGTTGCCCACTAAATACCACCTGTTCCTCCCTCCCCCTCCCCTCAGGGCCCATGGCAACCACTGGCTTCACCGCTTGGATGAAAAGATTCATAGTTACTTGTAACAACACTGAGGACTTGACACATTGGCTTGTCATCCCCTATTAAGAAGGACCCATGTTCTCAAGGAACTCCTGGCCCTCTGTTTGAGAATGTATCAGTCCTCCCCAGTATGGGAGTCCAACTCCATCCTGCTCATTATGAGGGTCTCCACCCTCTGATACAACACATTATGACAAAATGACCACTTGCACACTCCCTAGAAGCCTGCCCAAGGTGTACCCTGTCCCGAATGCCCCCCATCCAACACCCTAAACCAGTAACCCTTCCTTGTCATAATGCCATAAGAGCCTTCCCATGTTTGTACTTTCAACCACATACCAGCCAATCCCCAGAGTTCACCTGGTCCCTCCCCCAACCCTCTTCCAATTCCGTGGACTGTCCAACCCAACCTCCTCACTCTACCCACCTGTCAAACCTGCACTACTGAACCCAATAGTATCACTACACCCCTGTCAAATCATGTCACAGACAAACAACACACTTCCTTATCTTAGATTTTGGTTATATGCATGTTGGTTCACAACTTTCTTCTCCCTTTCTATTTCCTGTAAGCCTATCTTCCAGACAGTAACTCTCCAAATCTGCTCAATTTGCTTAATTCATATCAGTGAGGTTATGTAATATTTGTGCTTCAATGCCTGGCTTTCTTCACTCAACATAAGGTCCTAAAGATTCATCCATGTTTTCCTGTGTGTTAGCACTGTGTTCCTTCTTACAGCTGAGTAGTATTCTATTGTATATATATAACACAATTTGTTTATCCATTCACCTGTTGTTGGGTATTTGGGTTGATTCCAAGTTTTGGTAACAGTGAAAAATGCCACTCGGAATATTGGTGTGCATATATCTGTTCATGTCCTTGCCTTCAATTCTTCTGAGTGTATACCCAGCAGTAGAATTGCTGGATTAAATGGCAATTCTATCATTAGTTTTTTGAGGAACTTCCAACTGTCCTCCACAATAGCTGGACAATTCTACATTTCTTCCAGCAGGGGATGAGGGTTCCCATTCCTCCACATCCTATCCAATAATTGTAGTCCTCTGTTATTTTTTTACAGCCAAAGGCTGATGGGTGTAAGATGGTATCTATTTGTAGTTTTTTGATTTGCATTTCCCTCATAGCTAGTGATGTTGAGCATCATTTCATGTGCTTTTTAACCGTTTGTATTTTGACCTCGGAGAAGTGTCTTCTAAAGTCACCTGCCCATTTTTTAAAAAGTGGGTGTTTGTCTCTTATTTTTTATGTGTAAGATTCCTTTATATATGCTGGATATTAGGTTCCTATCAGATATACAGTTACCAAATATTTTCTCCCATTGGATAGGCTGTCTTTTCAATTTCTTGACAAACTCCTTTGAAGTGCAAAAGTTTTTTTAATGATGAGGAGCTCCAATTTATCTATTTTTTTCTTTTGCTTTGCTGCTTGTGCTTTTGGTGTGAAGTTCATGAAACTATTTCCTATTACAAGATACTGTAGATGTTTTCCTACATTATCTTCCAAATCCTTTAAAATCTTGGTTCTTTGATTTAGATCTTTGATCCATCTTGGGTTGATTTTTGTATAAGATGTGAAAGGGTGTTCCTCTCTCATTCTATTGGATATGGATATCCAGTTCTCCAAGCACAATTTGTTGAAGAGGCCATTCTCTTCCAGTTGAGTGGGCTTGGTAGCCTTGTCGAATATCAGATGACTGTATATACAAGGATCTATATCAGAACTCTCAATTTTGTTCCCTTGATTGGAATGTCTATCCTTGTGCCAATACCATGCACTTTTGACCACTGTAGATTTGAAGTATGTTTTAAAGTCAGGTAGTGTGATTCTTCCAGTTTCGTTTTCCTTTTTCAATATGTCTTTGGCTATTTGGGGCTCTGGTCCTTCCATATAATTTTCATAGTTAGTTTACCAACTCAATAAAAAATTCTGTTGATTTTTTGGGGACTGCATTAAATCTGTAGATTAGTTTGGGTAGGATAGTCATCTTAGTGATGTTTAATCTTCCTATCCATGAACAGGGAATATTCTTCCATTTATTTAAGTCTTCTTTGATTTCCTTTAACGTTGTGTAGCTTTCTGTGTATAACTCATTACATCATTAGTAAAATTTATTCCTAGGTATTTTAGTTAATATTGTAAATGGTAGTTTTTTTCTTGAATTCCTCCTCAGATTGCTCATTATTGATGTACAGAAATGGTATGGATTTTTGCACATTTATCTTATAACCTGTGACTTTACTGAACTCATTTATAAGTTCTAGAAGCTTTGATGTAGAGTTCTTAGGGATTTCTATGTATAGATCATGTCATTTGCAAATAGTGACGTTGTTATTTCTTCTTTTCCAATTTGGGTGCCTTTTTATCTTTTTCTTGCTTCAGTGTTTGAGCAGGTACTTCCAACACAATGTTAAATAGGAGTGGTGATAGTGGGCATCCTTGTCTTTTTCCCTATCTTAGGTAGAAAGCTTTTAGTATTTCATTATCGTATATGATATTAGCTGTGGGTTTTTCATATATACCCTTTATCATGTTCAGAAAGATTCCTCTATTCCTATCTTTTGTAGTGATTTTATCAGGAAAGTGTGCAGTGTTTTCTTGAATGCTTTTTCTGCATCTATAGTGATGATCATGTGATTTTTTTTTCTTTCAATCTGTCTATGTGGTGTATTCCATTGATTGTTGTGCTGTCATTTTCATTCATTTCACAGCAGTTACAGATTTTTTTTGAGATTTCCTCCTTGACCCTCTGTCAGTCTAAGGGTGTGTTGTTTAACTTCCATATCTTTGTGCCTAATCTGGTTCTTTGGCCCTTACTGTTTTCCAGCTTCATTCCATTGTGGTTAGAAAAATTACTTTGTATAATTTCAATTTTTCTGAATTTGTTGAGAATTTTTCTGTGACCTAGCATGTGGTCTGTCCTGGAGAATGATCCATGTGCACTCAAGAAGAATGTATATCCCACTGCATTTGGGTGTAGTGTTCTGTATATGCCTATTAGGTCCGGATCATTTAATATAATATGTGAAGTCTTTGTTTCTTATGGATTCTCTGTTGGAATGTTCTGTCTAATGGTGATAATGGTGTATTAAAGTCCCCCACTATAATTGCAGAGGTATCTATTTCTCCATTTAGTTTTTCCAGTGTTTGTCTCATGTATTTTAAGGCAACCCAGTTAGTTGCATAAGTGATTATGATTGTTCTTTTTTCTTGAACGATTACCTTTTTTACTAATATATAATGTCTGTCTTTGTTTCTTACAATAATTTTTTATTGAAAATCGATTTTGTCTGATATTAGTATAGGTACTCGCATACTTTTTTGGATATTGTTTGCTTGTAAGATTGTTTTCCAGCCATTCACTTTCAGCGTCCTTGAATCCCAGGGTCTAGGGTGGGTTTCGTTGTCTTGTAATCAACTAAAAAGACAAAAAAAAAAAAAAAAAGAGAGAGAGAAATAAAACAACATATGACATACATAAACCCAAAGATAACATGTCTAATGTAAGTAATTCCTTGAGAGTGAAAACACTGTTAATGGATTAAACTCTCCAGTCAAGAGATACAGATTGGCAGAATAGATAAAGAAATATGACCCATCTATATGATGTCTATCAGTTAGGATATTTAAACACATTGATCTCATTCTTTTTCTTTCGTGTCCTATAAAGAAACAAATTCACAGACAGGTTCAGTAATTATTTGCATATCCAAGGGCTAAAAAGGCAGAACAGGGCTAAAGCCTGGTTTTCTTTTATTGATCTACTTATCTTAGAACATTGTATATGTGGTTTTGTAGGTAGATACTATTTCCAGGGAAAAACTGACACATGGAGGAAAAAAAATCACTTTAAATTATGGTTAAATAACATTTAATAACACCATATAAGGTTTTGTACACCACAATGTGTTAGGAATCTATATGGAACATTTAGCTTTGTGAAAAGAGAGAAATTAAATCTTATATATTGTTATATTTGTATCAATATGCTCCTGATTTTTGCAGATTGATTTAATAGTAAGAATTAATGAACTAATCCTTATAATACCTTGGTTTCATTGAATGTGAAATGTATCCGCACATTCATGTGCTTTACACAGCTACATCCATCACAATTGATGAATACAATACATTGTCTAAAAGCAATTTTCTGAAAATATTGTGAAAATTTAATTTTCCCAATACAGCAATCTTCCACATTCACCAGCGTCACTGAATTATAAGTTATTTTGTCTATCATAAAGTGAATTATCAGGCAATTAATGTATGTTTGGAGTGATTTTTTAACACCATTAAGGGTAGTTGGAAATTTAAGTTGAAGTTTTCATTTGCTTTAGTGGAATATAAAAGATTATTTATGGATTTTCAGAGTGAAAATTATATTTATCTATAAATGTAAATGTTGTCATTACTATTCCAAACTGATTTATTTACTGATGTAGGAAATGAGATTAAAATTATAAAAGGAACTCATATAAACAAAATCAAGCAAATGTTGGCCTGGCAGTTGAAAGAATAAGATCATGAAAAGTACTCATACAATATCTTGCCATAATGGAGAAGAAAGACTCCCCATTCTAGAGAAATTTCTATGAAAATATCCAGTAGTTAATGAAATGAGAAAACCCTGAGTGACCAGAAACATTGACAAGTCTTATAGGAACAAAACAAGAAAACATAGGATTCCAATAAATATAAGATACCATGGTGACGTAGAACCTTTTGTCCTAAAGGAATGTCACAGATAAAAGTATTACTTGTGGGAAAATGTATTTCACTAAGTTCAAATATTCACTAATGTAAATTTTATTTTTACTGTGAATATTTAAATATTTCATCCTCTCCATTCATCAGAACCAGTTTAGCAGACATGCACATTCTGCTTCTGACATCAATCATACCTCATCTAAGCACCCATGATTTTATATTCTGTTTCCTACTTACTGTCTTAAAGAAAGGCCCTTTAAAACCTCAGAAATAAAACATCCATTCTTTTAGTGAAGAAAACATGATGAACTAGTGCACATAGTATTTGAGAAATAATTACATGAATCAGTTTGTGTATAAATAATTTATAAATTTTGTAATGGGCCCTCAAGTAAAAGAATCTTTAACACTAATAGGTGAAAATAAAAAGATACATTAGTAAATATTTTATCTTAGTGAATATATGTTCCTCCATTTAAATTACAAATTGAGAAGGAAGTGGCAAAAATGGCAAACAAGAAAAACAAAACAAATGACACAACTGTTAGAGCAAATATATGAAGGAAGCTTCCCAGAATAGATTTGGGTAGAAAATGAAATAGATTTCCCATCCTAGGATATATATATGAAATTGACCAGAAGTTAAAGAAGTGAGAAACATGTAATGTGCAGGAAGATAGAGAGATGATTCAGAAATTAAAAAAAAAATTAAAATTAAAAAAAAAGGAAGAAACTTTGCTCCTAAATACACTCTCCCTCAAGCCCTCTGAAATTTTTACATGCTGCTTTTTAATTAAACCATCATGTGCCAACATTCTAAGTCAATGTACTCATATCCTCCTGCTTTGCCTGGGGAAAGTCCATTCCTCATGCAAGTCTCATAAAACTGGATTCATTATTGATATTTTTAACTTAACCAATAAAGCAGAAAAATAAAGTACTACAGAAATATTTTCATGAAAGGAGAATATGTAGAAAAAGAGAAAATAAACTTGCATAACCATCTTTCCTTAGATTTGTCAACATGAATGGAGACAAAATGAAGTAAAGAAAAAATTGGTAATATAATATTAGAATTAGTTATGATAATATAATGAATCACTCAATTCTGATAAGCTTAGAGAAATCTAAGAGACAGCTAGAGAACTACAAACAAATGATAAGAGCATAGCTTTGGTGTTAAAGGGATGCCCTAGAAATAAAGAATTCCAGTCTTTGGGAAGAAAAATGCTACTTTCTCTCCTATGTGACCCTCCTTCCACTGTGATCTGACTTGCCCATTCCTATTTCCTACCCCTAAGAAAACTTTTTCCCTTCTAGACCAGAAGCAGCTACACTTTCATTAAGGGAGATGTTGAAAGTAATCCATAATAAGAAAAAAATAGCTATATAAATGGATTCCTTAGTTACAATGTGCATAAAAATTGTAAACTTCCATTACAGTGTTCTTACAGTGTTCTTACAGTTCTTACAGTGTTCTCTTCATTTGTGTCTATGAATTGAATGATCTTGAAATAAGTAAAGTTGATATTAAAATATAAATATATAATAGCAATTATTGGAGCTATGGTAACAATTATTCTTACATCTAAAATACATTCTGAGGAAGAAAATATGGCCCAATTAAAAAAATATATAATGAAAAAAAAAAAAACAAGACTAAAATAACAGGTGATTTGACTTTAGAAGATAGGGATCAGGGAAATACCTGTTCTCACAGATTAACAAAAATATGCATTTTAGGAAATTCTCTGTGAAAATGCCCTTAGTAACAAATACCAGAATCTGTTGAGAAACCAGACACACTGAAGGAGGATTTAAACTACAAAACATGGCAATGTAGAATCTTTGTTCACAAAAGGACTCTCTCAAAAGTCTGGTACCAATGTTCCATCATTCTTAGGGACAATTGTAAGGAGACAGTATAGCTGCACAGATATATAATCCTATTTTTTTCTCCCCATAACCATGTGGCTTATCTCTCTTGCCACTTTATTCTCATTGTATGTTATGTACATGTCATCTCTGACCTTATCAGGAATTTGGGATCAGAGATTGGCTTCAGAAGTAGTTTCAAAAAAGGAGGGACAGTCCAATGTATTCGGAGATAGACTTATTTACAATATTCTTACACATGGTTCTTCTCCTTTTATTTGAAGCTATAATTAGCACTATACTCATTAAATATATGTCCTGGACATATATTCAGTTTGTTCTTATGACAGTTGAGTCCTGAATCTCAGCAGAGTTGCAACACTTACTCTCCAGTTCACTGGATTCACCCAGGACAACTAACAAAAGGATGGTGATGGACAAAGCACATCCCCCCAAATGAAGAATATCCACAACAGCAAGAAAGACAATTCCATTCATATGCCCCATGGGCCTAAGTTTCCTCTCAATCAGAAACTGTGGGCATCTCCATCCTGAAATCCTCAATATTGAGTAATAAGCAAACATAAGGGAGGAATTCAGCTATGTACTAAAGAAGACTTATTATTATATTAGCAATGGAAAAACTTGCATCATGACATAAAGGCAGTGACCACCAGCGGTTCTGAGGGGTGGGAAAGGGAAGAATAGGTGTAACATATGACATTTGGGGGACAATGAAATTGTCATGACATTGCAATGAGAGATACAGACCATTATATATTTTGTCAATACCTATAAAATTTTGCAGTGCAAAGTGTAAACTACAATGTAAACTATAGACCTTGGTTAGTAGCAATGCTTCAATATGTGTTCATCAATTGCCACAAATGTACTACACTAATGAAAGATGTTGTTAATGGGGGAAAGTGTGTGTGTGTGTGTGTGTGTGTAGTTTATGGGAATCCCCTATATTTTAATGCAAGATTTATGTAATCTAAAGCTTCTTTTAAAATAAAAAAAGTAAGAAATTAAAAAAAAACATATTACTTAGCTACAGCAGTAAAAAACAAACAGCATGGTACTGGCATAATGACAGACAAATTGACCAATGGAACTGAATCAAGAACTCAGAAATAGTCCTCACATCTACAGTCAAGTGACTGTTTTTTGCAGGGGAAAATTTATTTATTTTTTAAATCTATATTTTTACAGAAATTGTGAACTTACAAAACAATCATGTGCATGTGTAGAAGTCCCACACAACAACCCTTCAGCAATACACCATACTGTTGTGGGATACTTCTTGTAGATTGTGAAATAATATCATCAGACTATTACCACTAAGTATGGTACATTGCATGCATTTGACATATTTTTTCCAAATCCCCCATTATTAACTCAGCACATCTTTGGCATTGATGAAAGAATATTACACTATTGCTGTTAACTACAGACCATAGGTTACATTGATTGTATTTTCCCATCCTTCTCCTCATCACCACCACACAGTATTAGTGACATAAATCCATTCTAGTACACAGAAGGACATTCTTGCATTTTTACTATTAACCACAATTCTCATCCACCTCTGGGTTCACTGTGCTATTCAATCAAAAGATTATTCTCTAGTTTTCTTTCAACTGACATTTACATCCCTAGATGACCCTTTTAAGCTGCAATCCTTTTATAAACCAGCTGTTAGTTACACTCACATATTGTGTTAAAATCAATTCTGTTCATTTCCACACATTTACAGTCAAGTTAATTAAAACTTCTACACACATTAAGCATCAGTACTCCTTCACAGCCCTCCTACTATCTCCTAATAAGCTATATTCTAGGTTTTAACTCCATGTATTTATTCTTCATATTTGGTTCATATTAGTGAGATCATGCAATATATGTCCTTTTGTGTCTGGCTTATTTCATTTAGCATAAGTTCTTCAATATTCATCCATGTTATCATATGTGTCCCAATTTTATTTCTTCTTACTCCAGCATAGTATTCCATTTTATGTACATACCACATTTTATTTATCCATTCATTGGTTGATGGATATTTGGGTTGTTTAAATCTTTTGGCAATTATGAATAATAGCACTATGAACATTGGCATGTAGAAGTCTGTTCATATCACAATTTTCAGTTCTTCTGGATATATTCCTAGTTAAGGGATTGGTGGATCATATGGCAGTTCTATATTTAGTTTCCTGAGGAACCACCAAACTGTCATCCACAGAGGCTGCACCATTTTACAATCCCACCAAGAGCAAAGGAGAGTTCCTATTTCTCCACATTCTCTCCAGCACTTATTACATTCTGTTTTTTATTAATGGCCACTCTGTGAGGTGTGAGCTGATATTTCACTGTCATTTTGATTTGCATTTGCCTAATTTCTAGTGATATTGAACTTTTTTTTTTCATGTGCTTTTTGCACATTTTTATTTCTTCTTTGGAGAAATGTCTAATTAAGTATTTTGCCCATTTTTAAATTGGATTGCTTTGCTCTTTTATTGTTGAGTTGTATGATATCTTTCAATAGAATGGAAATCAAACCTTCATTGGATACGTAGTTTCCAAATATTCTCTCTCATTGAGTGGGCTGTCTTTTCACCTTCTTGATGAAGTCCTTTGAATTACAAATGTGTTTAAGCTTATCCGTGTTTTCTTTCATTGCTCATACTTTTGATGTAAGGTTTAAGAATGCACCACCTAATATGAGGTCTTGAAGAAGTTTTCCTATATTTTCTTCCAGGATCTTTATGTTTCTAGCATTTATATTTAGGTCTTTGATCCATTTTGTGTTCATTTTAGTGTAAGGTGTGAAATAGTGGGTCCTCTTTCTTTCTTTTGGCTATGGATATACAGTTCTCCCAGCACCATTTGTTGAATAGACTGTTCATAAACAGCTGGGTGGATTTGAAAGGCTTGTCAAAAATCACTTGAAAATAGATGTAAGGGTCTGTTTCTGAACCATCAATTCAGTTCCATTGGTCTATGTGTTTATCTTTATGCCAGTACCATGCTGTTTTTTATCACTGTAGATAGGTAATATGTTCTAAGTCCAGAAGTGAGAGTCCTCCAACCTTGCTTTTCTTTTTTTAAGATGTTTCTGGCTATTTGGAGCCCCTTTCTCTTCCAAATAAATTTGATAATTGTGTTTTCCATTTGTTTAAAAATGCTGGTGGAGTTTTTATTGGGATTGCTTTGAATCTGTCTATTCGTATAGATAGAATTGACATCTTAATGATATTTAGTCTTCCAATCTATGACCATGGAATTTTCTTCTAAATATTTATGTCTTTTTAGATTTCTTTTAGCAATACATTGTACTTTTCTGACTACAAGTGCTTTATATCCTTGTAGTATATATGTTCCTAAATATTTGTTTCTTTTATTCACTATTGTAATTGGAATTTTTCCCCGATTTTCTCTTCAGATTACATGTCATTAGTGTATAGAAACAACACTGATTTTTGCATATGGATCTTGTATCCTGACACTCTACTGAAATCATTTATTAGCTCTAGAAGCTTTCTTGTAGATTTTTTGGGACTTCCTAGGTATAGGATCATGTCATCTGCAAATAGTAAAAGTTTCACTTCTTTCTTTCCAATGTGGGTGCCTTTTATTTGTTTTTCTTGCCTGATTGTTCTAGGTAGAACAACTATCACTATATTGAACAAAGATGATGACAGTGGGCATCCTTGTCTTGTCACTGATATCAACAGGAAAGCTTTCAGCCTTTTACCTTTGAGTTCAATTTTTGCTATGGGTTTTTCATATATGGACTTTATCACATTGCGAAAGTTTCCTTCAATGACTATCCTTGTAGTATTTTTATCAAGAAATGATGCTTTATTTTCTCGATTGTCTTTTTTGCATCAATTGTTAAGGTCATGTGATTTTCTTCTCTGATTTATTAATGTGATGTATGATGCTAATTGATTTTCTTGGGTTGAACCATCCTTGCATCTGTGGCATAAAATCCACTTGATTATGATGAATAATTCTTTTAATGTGTTGTTGGATTCAATTAACAAGTATTTTGATGAGGAATTTTGCGTTCATATTCACTAGGGAAATGGGTCTGTAATTTTCGCTTTGGGTAATATGTTTACCTGGCTTTGGTATTTGGGTGATATTGGAGTCATAGAATGAGTTTAGTAATAGTCTTTCTTGTTGAATTTTTTGGAAGAGTTTGAGTAAAATTCATATTAAATTTTCTTTAAATTCACCTGTGAAACCATCTGGCCTGGGCTTTTACTTTTGGGAAGTGGTTGATGATTCTTTCAATCTCTTTACTTATCCATTTCACCAGACTGTGTCTTTGGCTTGAGGAGTTTAATCCATTAACATTCAATATTATTACTGTAAAGGCTGTTCTTATCACACATTTTGTCCTTTGGGTTTTATGTATCATATTTTATTTTCACCACTCTTTTGACACTTTTTTAAAAAACTTTTACTGACATAGTCTTCCTTCCTGGACTGTCTCTCAAGTCTCTCTCTCCTATCTCTTCTTTTCAGGCTACAGCACACCCTTTAGTATTTCCTGCAAAGGTGGTCTATTGGTTATAAATTCTCTCGTTTCTGTTAATCTGTGAATACCCTAAACCCACCCTCATTTTTTAAAGTCTTGCCAGATATGATTCTTGGCTGGTAATTTTTCCCTTGCAATATCTTAAATATATCATACCACTGCCTTCCTGCCTCCATGATTTCTGATGAGAAATTGGCACATAATCTTATTGGGAATCCCTTGTATGTTATGTATCACTTTTCTCTTGTTGCTTTCAGAATTCTCTCTTTGTCTTTGGCATTTGACATTCTGATCAGTATGTTTCTCAGAATAAGTCTATTTGAGTTTATTCAGATAGGAGTATGTTGTGCTTCCTGGACATGGATATCTATGTCTTTTGATAGGCTTGGGAAATTTTTGACCATAATTTCTTTAAATATTTTTCCTGCTCCTTTTCACTTCTATTCTACTTCTGAGACACTCATGACACATGTGTATGCATGTCTTTTGCTGTCATTTATTTTCCTCAGGCTATTCAATTTTTCCATTCTTTTCTTCATCTGTTCTTTAATATGCTTGCTTTCAGAAGCCATCTCTTCAAGCTCACCAATACTTTTTTCTGCCTCCTCAAATTTGCTGTTATATGTCTTCAATATTTTTTATTTCATTTATTGTGCCTTTTATTCCCATTAGATATGCTAACTTTCTATGTATGCTTTTAAATTCTTTGTGCTTCTCCAGTGTCTTATTTTTGCACACCTGTGTTCATAGCAGTATTATTTACAGTAGCCCAAAGTTAAGAGACAATCCAAGTGTCCATCAACCGACAAATGGATAAACAAAATGTGGTATATACACACAATGCAATATTATTCAGCTGTAAAAAGGTATGATATTCTGATATATGCAACAACATGGATGAAACCTGAAGATACCAGGTTGAGTGAAATAAGCCAGGCACAAAATGCAAAATATTGTATGATCTCACTGATATGAAATAATTAGAATAAGCAAACTCACAGCATCAGAATCTAGAATATAGGTCACCAGGGAAAGGAATGGGGCAAGGAATAAGGAGTGAATGCTTAAATTGCACATTATTTCAGCTTGGAATTTATGGTAAAGTTTTGGTAATGGGTGGTGATGATGGTAACACAACATTGTGAACATAATTAACAGCATTGAATCATATATTTGAATGTGGTTAAAAGGGAAAATGCTTGATTGTGCATATTACTAGAATAAAAATTTAAAAAACACACATGCACGTGCACAGACCTGGACAATACAATGAACCCTAACTTAAACCATGGAACCCAGTTTTATAATACAATTATAAAAATGTGCTTTAAATGTAACAAATGCACCCCACCAATGCAAGGTATTGAAAATAGAGTGGTATTTTAGACATGATTTTTCTGTAAATCCACTTCTTTAATTAAAAACTAATTTTGTTATGAACTCCTTCACAATTTCTAAGCTCTTGGCCATCTGCAGCTCTGATCCTAAGGCTGCACAACTGCTGTGCACCGCGGCCTGGGGGTTAAAGCACCGGAGGGGGAAAGTGGCCCCTCAAGAAGGGGCATAATACTCACCTGCAGCCCTGGGAGTATAGCTAGCTCCCCATGTTTCCCAAGGAACTGCATTAGCCCTGAAGTCTAACTTCAAGCGCCCTGGGGGCCTTAAGATTGTAAATCATTTGATTGCTGTTACACAATTAGGCCAAAAAAAAAAACCTGGGAGAAGGGGCGCCTGAGAGGTTCTCCATCTAACGGGTAGACATGTTTCTGCAAGACTCGGTAGACATATTTTTCAAGACATCTGATGCTGTTTACAAGCGGATGCCTTGGACAAACGCTAACCTCCCAGGAAACATTAACTTCGGGTAGAGGCTAATTCGAGCCCCACACTGAAGCCCATAATGCGGGTAGCTCAACAGGTTCTGTGCACCCCTCTAGGGCTAAGACCGCCTCTAGCAGGGACACTCCGAGAAAGGGCTGGACGAATTCTTCCGCAGGGCGTCTCCTTTGGGGGGACCCACCCGGGCATCAGCCTCCCCTAGCCCCAGGCAGCCACCTCCAGGTCTGCCTCCCAAGCTCTGCCTGGCCCGCGGTGAACTTTGCGCATGGGATTCAAACTTGCAAGCCCCTGTTAGAAGGCGTGCATCCTCCCGAGTTGGGGGCTCGCGGCTGTGTTGCCCACGATGGTCCCCAACAGCGCCAGCACCTGCAGCGCGCCCAGCAATAATGCAGCCCTGGCTCCTCATGCGCCGAATCCCATTGTTCTGCGGGCAGGACGTGATGCCCCATGTGTTCCGAGCCAAGGCGGCGGCGGCAAGAGCAGCTCCTCTGCGTACTCGACACCAGCTCCAAAACCCCTTCCACCGCGCGGGCCTCCCCTCCCGTCGCCTGCTCCTCAGATGACCAAATAAATAGCGCGCAGATTCCGGACCTAGAGAAGGCTTTGCCGGCTGAGCCCTGGTGCCAATACAGCGCAGAGCCTGGTCGGGGTGTGAAGAAGTCCTCCCCAGCTTCCCCCCAGTGTCTTCTTAATATCCTTATCGCTTTAGCAATCTGTTAACCACATCCAAGAAAGGGACCCGCGCAGTAGGCAAGCGAAAAAACACACGAAGAGAAGTATAACGGTTCATACCAGCAGCAGACACGCAACAAAATATCTCCCTCCCTCGGGCTGCCCTGTTGGTTTTTATTGTCTTATCCTTGGCACACAATAACATATTGATACAAGAGTAAGAATAAAATGTCACTCAGGTTGTATAACATGCCAAATAGCTTATATAACATACCATGTTATTGTCCCTCAACTGTACCTGGAACTGTCCTCGACCCCAAGATTAGGGAATAGTTATTACTAGCTAGTTCTATCAACTGCTTTTGGACACAGGCCCAAGAATAACGTGAGAACTGCAGCCGCTCACTGGCACTAGCAGCCAGCTACCTGCAGCTGGCTAGAGCTGAGGCCATCACCCGAATTGACCATCCTCCCCCAATCTCATTGAATTTACTAAGGGGATTTGTTTGAAAATCTGTGATTAGTTGCCTCAATTCATTTTTGTCATCTGGAGGGTAATTTTCTTCCTTCGACTGGGTCAAAGCTTCCTGTTTCTTGGTGTGGATTGTAATTTCTGTTGGTGTCTTGGATCTGGCTTACTAGATGTAATATTCTGGGTGTGGTTTTTCTGTTTAGTTTAAGGCTTTCTTGCCCTTTCTCCCTATCTAGTGGTGTAATAGGAACCAAAGATGTAGTTGGCACTACAAGCTGTGAAGGAGAGCCTGTGCACATTGCCCTAGGAACCAATGAAATTCTCCCAACATTCTCCTCTACCAGGAGTAGGGACAGAGCCACAGCTCTGTGTAATGATGCAAGTCATACAGGCTAAGACAGTCTGCAGTTGCATGGAGAGACAGATGAACTTTCAGACCCCATCCTCTCTGGACACTACAGGTATGGGCAACAATCTATGCCATACAGGTGCAAAATGATTGCAGTTGCCCATGAAAATTGACATGACACCAGCCTCCCTCCTTCCCTGCCAAGGGAGGGAATGGACCCTCTGGAGTGTCCAACAAGCTAATCTGTGTGGGCTGAATGTACTTGCAATTTCCCTGAGAGGCTGAGTGTGTACTGTCCCTTCTCCCCTTTAGGGGGTTTGGATGGAACCACAGGCACCCAACAGTTCAGACTTTGTAGGCCAAAATTACCTGGTGTTGCTGGAAGAGGCTGAAGAGACACCAATCCCCTCTTATCCTATTGGGAGGTGGGAGTGAATCAAGAGGCACCCAACATTTCATTTCCTGTAGGCCAAAAGTACCTGCTGATGCCCGGAAAGGCTAAGGAAACACAAGTCCCTTCACACCCTATTAGGGGGTGGTGGTAGATCTGCAGGTACCCAGCAGTTTAGTCCCTGTACCTGAAAGTGCCTGCCATTCCCCAGAAAGGCTGAGGAAACACCAGATAGCTCTTATCCTATTGTGGTTTGGGGGTTGATACACAGGCATCCACCAGTCCAGTCTGTGCAGACCGAAATTGCCTTATGTTGACCAGAAATGCTGAGGAAACATACTTGGGGTGGGGGGGTGGCTTAGGGAGGACCAACAGCTGTCCACCTAATCAGGGCCAAAAGCACCTGCAGTTACCCAGAGAGGCTAAGGAAACAGAGCTAACCTCCTGTCCTATTGCAGCATGAGGATGGAGCTATAAGTGTCGAGTATCCACACAAGTGGATACTCGACACTTGTATGGGCCAAAAGAGCATACAAGTATGGGCCAAAAGAGCATGTAAATACCCAGAGAAGCTGAAGAAACACCATCACCCTTCTATCCTATGGAGTTAGAGTAGTGGAGATGGAAATGAAGGAATTCAACAAGCTAGTTTGTGTGGTCCAAAAGCACCTGCAGTTGCCCAGTGAGGCTGAGGAAACACAACTCGTCACCTATGTGGGGTGTGAGGATGGAGCCCCAGGTGTACAAATGTTTAGTCTGTGCCAGGCAAAAGTGCTGCAGTTGTCCAGAGAGGCTGCTGCAGGGTTCTGCCAGCTTCCTCCCTGCCAGAGGTGGAGCTGGAGGCTCTAGAGTTGACTGATTTTGACAAGGCTATCAAACTCTCCTAGCTTGGCCCAACAGTCTATTCAACAAATGGGTCTGGAAGAACTAGATAGACATATCCAAAAGAAAGAAAGAAGACCCTATCTTACACCTTATGCAAAAATTAACTCAAAATGATTCAAGGACCTCAACAACCATAAAACTCCTAGAAGAAAATGTAGCAAAACATCTTCAAGATCTTCTGGTGGGTGGTAGTTTCTTAAATATTACATGCAAAGCACAAACATCAAATGAAAAAATTGGTAAATGAGACTGCCTCGAAGTAAGCAGTTTTGCACCTTTGAAGACTTTGTCAAAATGGTGAAAAGCCAGCTCAATGGGAGAAAATATTTGGCAATCACATATCCAATAAGGGTTTATATCCATGATATATAAAGTGATCATACAACTTAACAATATAAAGACAAACTGCCCAATTAAAAGGGGGCAAAGAACTGTAAAAACCATTATCCAAAGAAGAAATACAGATGGTGAAGAATAACATCATTAGTGATTGTTGAAATGAAAATCAAAAGCTCTAAAGAGATATCATTTCACACTTATTAGATTTTCCACTATTAAAAAGTCAGAAAACTGTAAGTGTTGGAGAGGATGTGGAGAGATGGGAGTGCTTATTCCCTATTGGTGGGGATGTAGAATGATACATCCACTGTGTAGGACTGTTTGGCAGTTCCTAAGGAAATTAAATATAGACTTGCCTTGGGACCGAGCAATAGCATTACTAGGTGTATTCCCAGAGGAACTGAGAGCAGTGACACGAATACACATCTGCACACCGATGTTCATAATGGTGTTATTCATGGTTGCCAAAAGTTGGAATCAAGCCACGTGTCCATCAACTGATGAATGGATAAACAAATTGTGATGTATACACATGATGGAATATTATGCATTAGTAAGAGAAAAGGAGACCATGAAGCATATGACAACATGAATGAACCTTGAGGAAACAGTGTTGATTGAAGCAAGCCAGACACAAAAGGACAGATAATATGATTGTGTTATTAAGAACTAAATATATTCTGTAAACTCATGGAGTTAACAGTTATAATATTAGTCACCAGAAAATAGAATGAGGGTAGAGAATGGAATGCTGAGGGTTAATTTGTGCAGAATTGGTAAAAAAGGTTGTTTGTAAATCTTTGGAAATAAACAAATGATGAAAGCACATCACAGTGTTTGTAATTAGTTTGTTGGAATAATGAAAACACTGTAGGGATGGTTTTGGTGATGAATGTCCAACTATGTGATTATGCCAAATGCCATTGCTTGTATACTTTGAATAGATGCATGCTTTATTGATACATATCAATAAAATTAATTGGTTAAAATAAAACCTATCACAGATTCATTTAACATAGAAATAAAAATAAAGAATGTAATCTTCACAAACTATACAAGTTAATGTAATACCTTGATATATTTCAAAAATTTTTAAGCATAAAATGAAAAAGTATTTGTAAAGTCCTTTGAGGGAATAAAAAAAGAAAACATAAAAGTGTAAACTTCCCCACCAGGGGAATTCCTGCCATTCTCTCAGCGAATAGAAGTGCCTAAATACAGCAACTGTAATCCAAGAATTTTAGAAGATCAATAACCCTTATGTCTATAATAACATAACAAAGCCTAATTTATAACTAAGGCCTAAGTGTCACTTCCTGAAAACCTCTTTTGTTACTCAAATGTGGTCTCTCTCTCTCTAAGACAAACAATAAAATAAACTCACTATTTTCCCTGCTACATGGGATGTGACTTCCAGCAATGAACATTCCTGGCAGTGAGGACATAGTAACAAATATTAATCAATAGTGCTTCTGGTGAAGAATTCAAAACACATGGATGGTGGAACTATTAGAATAAAAATAATGCTGTTTTGGCTATGAAATCTCAAATAGAATCAGGAGTTCATTCTGGAGGTTACGTTTATGCAGGTCTCAGCCCTATGTGAATAATTACCACAGTATGTAAAACCTCATTCAAAAGTGCAAGCTTCCCTCAAGAGTAGGATCTGGATTCCACTTCATTTTAAAAGTAGGTCTGATAGTATTATTGTTAATAATTATTAATATACGCATTGTTAAAATCTGTCTCTACATTTTTTCTCAGCCTTAAGAAACTGGAGTACAGGAGAAAATATTAATAATCTAGTTAAAACCCCATATCAATAAATATGTGATGTTGCAACCTAAGAAGTTCCATTTCTCCAACCACTGGGAATATAAAATGCCATCCCATTGTAGCATGAAGCAGGCCATTTCTTACAAATAAATACACATATACCCCACTACATAATATTAAAGTAGGAGACTGGACATGGTTTTGTGTTTGGAAAGCCACCTGTCAAAATCATCTGCACAAACCTACATGGACTGGATTCCACCTAGTGTCATTTATCATTCACCCTTCTCTTAAGCGGTAGGATATCACACCAGAGATGCATCACACCAAGGAGAAATGAAAAACATTCCAGAAGGGAGAAACGCCTCCTTTGCACCACAAACCAGTGTCAGCTGACCAACTTCCGGGCCTTGAGCATACCTGTGAAGCTTTAGATGGGCTTAAACTGCTATTCAAAGAACACCCCAGTACCCAAAGAAAAGCTCCTAGATGGTGATAAATATTTAACATGGCACCTGAAAGATTATGATTCATACTCATGGAAAGTGTTCTTTATAGGATAATAGGAGGATATTTCTCAGGTAATGTTAAACCCTACAGTTTAAGAATATCTCTGGGTCCTTCTCAAAATTCCAAAGCTCCTAGATGCCCATACCTTAGAGAAAGATTATCCATCCAACAATTTATCCATGAAATGTAACTACAATTTCACCAGTAGACCCCTACTCAAGGCCCTAAT